>CM051241.1:88559477-88816977 GCA_027917425.1 Gastrophryne carolinensis | reverse complement strand
TCTGTAAAATCCACTGTGAGGACAATATATGCCCCTTGACCGCCCGACACATGCAAAGGCCTCCAATTTGACCAAAATGGTTGCTGGCAAATGCAAACAGGGCAGAGAGAGCACTTATTCTGCTTGACGTGAGTGCTAGAATGCACTCATGATTACCGCAGCTCCCTCTGTCCTGCATGCACCCACCATTAAACAGTCACATTGGCTTGCTGCAGCGGGCATGCAGACTGAGCATACAATCAGAGGCCCATGCATGCACTGCGGGATTAGGGATCAAAGTTAGTAAAATCTGAAGGTTCCATTCCAAATTGGAATTCCCCCAGGGCAAGATTTTACCCAGTTTTAAAGTGTTTTAGACTCACCTGGTTACCCTGGTTTAGGGTTATTTGCATTGACATTTTTTTCGTCTAAAGGACGTGGCCGGTGGAAAGTAGTCAACAATTACGTTCAGGGTTCTTTAGGGTGGTAGTTCCTATGCGTCATGCAGTTGCACCACTGCAGCACTGTTGGATAAGGAATTAATTGCAGGTGAAACCCCGGGATTTTACTCCCCTACCGGTTTTGATTCCCCACCCAGCGGCATCCTGGACACATGCACAGGCCTCCAATTTGCACACTCAATGTGCTAGGTGGACCTAAATAGCTGATGCAAACAGGTAAGAGAGAGTACTTGACGTGAGTTCTAGAAGGTGCTCATCAATGCTGCAGCACCCAGGGGCAACCCTGCTCCCTCCTCCCTGTATGCACCCACCATTAAACATTCAGACTGGCTTGCTGCAGCGGGCATGCAGACCCAGGATACAATCAGAGATCTATGCATGCACTGCGGGATTGAGCATCAAAGTTAGTACAACCCTAATCTGGGGGTGCCACACAGGGGCACATTCCAAATTGAGATCCCCTTAGGCCAAGATTTTACCCAGTTTTAGAGTGTTTTAGACTCCCCTGGTTTAGGGTAAGGTGCAGTGACTTTTTTTTCACCTAAAGGATGTGGCCGGTGGAAAGTGGTCAACAAAAACTTTCAGAGTTCTTTAGGGCGGTAGTTCATATCTGTCCTGCAGTTGCACTACATCACCACATGATGGCATTGGTGGATAAGGAATGAATTATAACTCTGGAGGTCTCTCAAACAGTTAAAGTGGACCAAAACCTAGGATTTTGACTATCCTGGGTTTTGGTCCACTCCCTCGGGGCACCCCGATTGGGGGTGCCCCGCTATGTGACACCCCCCAGATCTCCAGCTTCAACTCACCTTACCTCACCGCGGTCCTACGGTGTGGCCGCTTGTCCAATCAGTGCGCTCGGGGCAGCTGAGCTATGGACGTCTAACCCGATGTCTTAGCTCAGCGACTCTGAGCACACTGGCGGACGCAATTCGCGCCTCCCTCTAACAGGGAGCGTGCCCGCGCTGACCATTTACAAATAGAGGGATAGCAGGGATGCGGCCCACACATGCGCCGTTGGACCGGGATTAAGGTAAGTGTAGCGAGCTACCTGGGGGTTTCATTTTGGATGCCCTGCAGGGAGGGAGTGAATCGGCCTGGGAATCCTATAGATTCCCGGGCCAATCCAGCTGGGTTTCAGTCCACTTTAATGGGAGAACTCAAAAAACAGAGAATTAACAGATGTCATTAGCAAGATACAGATGTGCTGCCATTGGTTGAGGTTAGTAACATTGTATTGAACAACAGAAGGAATATAGGGAACCCCCTTAGTTATATAACATATTCGAATCTATATAGGGAGGGAAGAGACACTCTTCATCATTATTGTAGGAAGAGCGAGTGAGGAAGGAAGGTACCAGCAGGGTCTACTGGGAGCAGTCACTGGAGATAGAGAGAGCAGAGGAGCAACATTATATAATATACTTAAACCGGACCTTCAGCATCATTTAATGCAAAGTCCAAACCCTTAATAAACTATTCCACGGCATCTAAAATTAATATATTTAACGTTTTTAGTCACTTACTTATTCTTTTTCCCACTGGCCTCAACTCTTTTCATCATTCTAGGATACGGGCACCGCCATCTTGGCTCAGTAGCATCACATACTGAGGAGAGGGGTCAAAAGTACAGGGGGGTGTGTTATAGCTGTGCTTTGCACAGACAGAGCAGAGCTGTGGTCAGGAAAAGGTCAGCAAACCCAGAATGCAGAATGGCACAGTCTGAGGACACTTCCTGTTTGCAGGCAGCCTGAGACTCCATTGGCCACCATCTTGGATGTTTAAAGGCTCCGAAAAGGCAGTAGATGCAGGTTTAGGGTGAAGGTCTTGTTTAACAAGCAACCACAGGAAAGGTGAACCATTCAGCTTGAGATGCTGATGAAGGAAGATAAGGCCTCAGTATCCTGCTATGGGACCAGAATGTGTGACCACCACCTGTAAGAGTCCACCTGGATGTAATGCTGTGCTATAGAAACTTGGATTATGACAGTATGACCTGCTGTGAACATTCAAGTGTACCTGAAGTCCTGCTAATAAAGTAAGTGCCTTTTTTATAAAGTCAGCCTTGGAGTTATTGGATGCAAACCCACATTGGGAGGTCCCCCAAGCCCGTAACAAAGAACCGTAACAAGCCTAAGCTAAACCCCTCAGGTATATGTGTGCTACAGGGAGTCTACAGCTTTGCAGGTCAAGCCCATCACATGAAATAGATGTCTTTTAGGTTTATAATCTGATTTTTTTACAGTATATCTAGTTTTTTTTATCTCCAGACCCCCCACCAGCTGTGATGCTGGAGCAATGCTGGGAAATGGATTCTGGTTGGCACCCTTAGTGGCCAGATGGGTAAAGCTTGTGGTGGTGTCTGGTGCAGATGATGACCAAGGATGTGGTGCAGAGGTGCAGTTAGGCTTTCTGGCACCCGAAGCTACGATTCAAAATGGCGCCCCCCACCTGTGCTCTGGTACCCCTCTGACTTGCTGCACTCAGGGCACGTGCCCTTCCCTGCCCCCCTCTAGCTACGCCCATGATCTGTTGTAGGGCCAGTAGATGGTGTAGATGCCATGGCAAGGGACTGCAGCCAAGAAAAGTTACTCAAGACTAAGGGCCTTATTCATGAAGGGATAGCGTCAGGTAGTGCCTTGTTAATGAGAGCTAGCGACAGGTGAACGCCAGACACGGCACGCAATTACACATTTATCAAGCGGATTCTGTAGAGCGACTGGGATAACGCCATGTAGCGTCCGATTCATCATTATCCCAGCCTCAGCGAACAGTGCCGGCGTTCAGCCTTGCAGAGCACCAGGTATTACATTTTGCTACCTGTCGCTCTCCCATACATTTCAATGGAAGTTCTTTTATTTCTCTTTAAACAGGGGTTTTTTATTAACATTCTTTTTAATTCTCAAATAATGTTGTGACCTCTCCTGGCCTAGAAAAAGCCATTTCTGATTTTTTTTTTCATGTTTTATATATTTATGCAGAATTGACATTACAGGTCTGGCATTAATTTGTTAATGTCACAATGTTATAACAATGTAATTCCTTATGTTTTCGCTTTGTTACTGGTGGATACATGCTCAAAAACAGCCTTTAATCACACAGCCTCCGGCACTCTGTGCTACAGCGAGGCATTTCTGAGCGCCGGCGGTGTGAGGCTGTTTTTTTGATGAATATGGTGTGAGTCGGTTGCACTGACCAGTCGCTAACATTCACTCCTATACAGCTTATAGCGACTCCCCACAACGTATTCATCAATGCTGCACAGCGACTGAGGCGCTCTCAACTAGTGAACCAAGGCCGAGCACAGGGACTACTAGCGGGCGCTCTGAAATGCCTGCTACAGACGCTCATCTGTCGCTACCTGCCGCTAATGATGAATCATCCTGCTCGTTAGACATGGGAGGAGCCAGGAAAAGCAGATATAAAGCTTGATTCAAGGCCTCTTTTCCCTACATTTACACATGAAAAAGCATGAGTGTGTATAATGTTTCTGTCCATTTTTGAGCTTCTTGCGCGCTTTTTCTTTGTATTAGCATTTTCGTGGTTGCGTCTAAGCCTTTTCAATAGCGTCTCTAATGTGTAATTGCGAGAGAGGGCACTTTTTATTGGTGAGTTTGTGCTTTTGTGGTGTGTGGGAAAACGGAATGGAGTCCTTAAGGCACTGGGAAGCTGACACCTTTTTTTAAACATCCCCCCAAAAAACATTTGTAAATATTTTAAAAGTTTTACCTATTTTTAATTTGATTTGATTTTTTTACTTTTATATTTTCTTAATATAAAAAAACAATAAAATATATGAATAAAAAATTAAAATAACATTATGAATACAAAAATACAATTCTGTGATTACTCACCTGTAGAATTGATATTATGAGTATACAGTACGGCCTGCTCCAGATAAGATTCTTTACGTCTGGGTATTACTCCGTCAGATGGCGCTGGACTGCAGAGACAGCGAAATTGGCTCCTCCCGGCCCCACAAATACCCGGGACCTCCCACAAATTCCCAGTTTCGAAAAGCAGTTAACAAGAAGCCGGGAAAATGATAACATAACCAACCATTAACTAAACCAACAATGATAACAATCACCATACAGAGGATACAAGAATAATGAAAACCAAGGGCGGGTTGGAGCAGGACGTACTGTATACTCATAATATCAATTCTACAGGTGAGTAATCACAGAATTGTATTATTCTTAGTATACAGTATGTCCTGCTCCAGATAAGATTTTTTACGTTAGGGACATCCAATAGCAGTGTCCGTAAAGTAGGGTGGGATCCCCAAAAGGAAAAAACGGGCAGTTTAGATCACTGCCGCCTGCAGAACCTTGCGGCCAAAAACAGCATCAGCTGAGGCCCGAACATCAACCTTGTAAAATTTGGAAAAGGTATGAACAGAAGACCAAGTAGCGGCCTTGCAAACTTGTTCAACAGAAGCCTGGTGCTAAAAAGCCCAAGAGGCACCAATAGAACGAGTGGAATGAGCAGTAAGGCGGAAGGGAGGATTCTTCCCCTTAGCAGAGTAGGCCTGAATCACAGCCTGACGAATCCACTTGCTGATAGTAGACTTGGCAGGAGCCAAACCCTTCCTAAGCCCAGAAGGGACCACAAAAAGTTAAGTTTTCCTGAAAGGTGCAGTAGCCACCATATAGAACTTCAGATTCCTGACCACATCCAAGGAATGCAAAACCCTCTCCATAGTGTTACTAGGATTAGGGCACAAGAAAGGTAGAACAATGTCCTGATTAAGATGAAAGGCAGACACAACCTTAGGCAGAAAATCTGGCTTGAAGCAAAACACCACCTTGTCCTGGTGTCTCTCATAGTAGGGGGGCTGGATGGAAAGCGCCGCCAACTCAGAAACACACCTAACAGAAGTGATAGCCACCAAAAAGACAACATTGAGAGTAAGAATGGCCAAGGCAGCATCCTGCACAGGTTCAAAGGGAGCACCCTGCAAGGCAGAAAGGACCAAGTTCAAGTCCCAGACAGGCAACATAGGCTTACGTGGAGGACGCACATGAGTAACCCTCTGGAAAAAGGTCTTGACCAGAGAATGCTGAGCAAAAGATCTTCGGAAGAAAAAAGCCAGGGCAGAAACATGACCCTTCAGAGTACTGAGTTGAAGCCCCAGATCCAAACCATTCTGAAGGAACTCCAGAATCCTGGGGATAGAGAACACATGACAGGGAAGAGACCTAGACTCACACCAGTCAATGTAGGCAGGCCAAACCCTATAGTAAATGGAAGAAGAAGACTTCTTCCTAGCCCTAATCATGGTGTTAACAACAGAGGCAGACAGCCCCTTTTCCATCAAGATGGAGGTTTCAGCAGCCAGGCCGTCAAAGCCAACGTTTGTAAATTGGGATGGCGTAAATGTCCCTGAGTGAGAAGGTCTGGAACCCTGGGCAGAGCGTACTGATCTACTGCCAGCTGCACTATGTCTGCGAACCACACTCTTCTTGGCCAACAGGGAGCCACCAGGATTGCTGGCACCCCTTCCTGAGATATCTTGCGCAGAACCCTGCCCAACAGGGGGAATGGGGAAAAGACATACAGAAGCTGAAAGTCCCGCCATGACATTGCTAGAGCATCTGTGGCCAAGGCCAGAGGATCCTGGGACAGGGAGACAAAGGCTGGGAGCTTGTGATTGTGACGGGATGCAAACAGATCCACATCTGGCTGACCCCAACGGTAACACAGAGAGTGAAACACCCTGTCGCTGAGGAACCATTCTCCCAGGCGAGAGGTCCCCCTGCTCAAAGAGTCTGCCTGCAGATTCTCCATCCCCGGAATGTACACAGCTGAGATGCAGGGAACATTGTCCTCCGCCCAGGACAGGATCAGAGACACTTCCTTGAGGGCCCCCTTTCTCCGGGTCCCTCCCTGATGATTGATGTAGGCAAGTGCCGTCTGGTTGTCTGAGCGTACCTAAACAGGCCGACCCCAAAGGTGTTGGGTCAAGTGAGCCAGAACCAACCTGATCGCCCTTAGTTCCAGAATGCTGAGGGCCCCACCGCCCTTAGAATTGTAGGGACTTCCAGAAGCCCCCCCAACCTGTCATACTGGCATCTGTGGTGACCGTCTCCCAGCAGGGCGCCAGAAAGGATCTGCCTGCCAACAGGTTCCTGGAGTCCAGCCACCACGAGAGGGACCGCCTGGCTAGGGGGGACAGAACAAGGACCTGGTCCAGGGACGCAGGATCCTTGTCCCATACTGACAAGAGGTGGAGTTGCAGAGGCCTCATGTGAAACTGGGAATAAGGAACCGCCTCGAAGCACGACACCATCAGGCCCACCAGCTGCATTCTCTGCCTGATGGAGGGATGAGGGCAAGATAGAAGGAACTGAACCTGCGCTAGCAGACTGTCCACCTTCTGCTGAGGAAGAAAGATCCTTGCCTGAACTGTATGCAGATTCATTCCCAGAAATGGCGTCACCAAGGAGACAGGGAAGATTTGGGATGGTTGATCACCCAGCCGAATGAAAATGAGATTGCTCAGGGAACTCTAAACGTGGCTTAGCAATATGAAACAATTCCCCCTGCTGCTGAGGAGCCGCGGCTGGGGGAGAGATAGAAAGCACTTCAAGGATCAGTATCATCTGGGGCCCAGGGATCAGAGCCAGAATCAGCATAACCCTTGGGCCGTTCATCAGATGATTCTGAGTCAGAGAACAATTCCCCTTCTTTCAGGGGGGTATAACCAGACAGATCAAAGAACTTTTCAGCCTCCATGGGGAAAAGAGTGACATCAGGCGCCAAATGCTGCCTCTTAGCAGAGGCCTTACGCACCATAGTATTAGCAAGCAACCTTTCAACAATAGCCAGTCTAGTAGACACATCAGGCTGAGACTCCCCACTGGTATGCACCTAACTGGGAGTCAAATGTAAGCTTGGGGGAGTAGGTGAAGCCATACGTGGCGCAGGCCCAGCTGCTGGTAAACCAGGCTGCAGCGCAAGCACCTGCTGGGCACAAGGTACACAAACCTGCACATTGTCAACACTTGTAGGGTACACCTCACACACAGCCGGGCTTGTCCCGAAGGAACCCCGAGCACATTATCCTAAGACGCCTCCATATGGTGATTATAGTGGCACAATAGGCCGATAGGGATTCATGCTATAAAAGCAACCCGGGATGCCCCAATAGCCCGCTAGGGAAGTGGGAGGAATTAGCACACTAGGCCTCAATAAGTTTAATAAACTAATAGAGAGGGTAGGGCCGGGAGAAACCAATTGAGTTTGACCCGCCTGTAAGACATAAGCAAGAAAACCCCGTAAGCGACATGCATACATAACATAAAAAATATGAACAAACAGCCCACGAGGGCACTTACGGACCGTGGTAGGTAGGCGCCAGCCACGCAGCCGAGGAAGCAAAATGGCGCCGAGTATACCTCGAGGGGCGGGCCACGGAGACAGTGATGCGGAACGCGCCATCCGCAGGGCCCGCCCCCCCGAAGAGCGTGAAGCCGCACACGTGACAAAATCAACCAATGATGGCGCAGCAGCGCCTTGAGGTAATGTCGCCGCAGACCGCGGAACGCCGTACAAGCTTCTTCTTGTCCTTCGCAGTCCAGACTGCAGAGAAGATCTGGGAATTTGTGGAAGGTCCCGGGTATTTGTGGGGCCGGGAGGAGCCAATTTCTCTGTCTACCCAGACGTAAAGAATCTTATCTGGAGCAGGATGTACTGTATACTAAGAATAATAAAAATAACATGAATAAAAAATGAAAATAACATTATATATATAAAAAAAAAAAAACATTATGAATAAAAGAAAATTACAAATTTAAAAATTAAATAACTTTATGTTGTATTTTATTTAATATTTTAAACAATCAGAGTAACATTTACATTATATCTATGTGGGCATCCCAAATATTCAACTAGGAAGAAGTAAAGAATGCATGACAAGCATGTAAGTGGTAAGGTAAGCATTAGGAAGAAGAAGAAAAGAAAAAAGAAGGCATGGCAAGCATGAAAGTGGTTAAGGTATGCATTAGGAATACATAAAGAAGAAAGCATGAAAGTGGTTAAGGTATGCATTAGGAAGAAGTAAAGAAGAATACATGGCAAGCATAGAATGCTAAGTAGTTTGGAACAGAAGAGTCTTGGCACATCAATAAGTAAGTAATGGGCTAGTAGGACTTAAAAAAAGAGGTTGGCATATGCGTACAGGCCACCAAAAAAAACAGCGTCTGTGTATAAATTTCACCAAAATGAAAAAACTACAGAATTTAGGGGTTAAATAAAGGGTAAAAACAGGATTTTTTGATGGGAACTAGGAGGACCTCGTTGAACACTCAAACATTTTGTGGCAAGGTAGTGAAAATACGCTTTAGAAACGCTAGGAGTGTTTCGCTTCAACATATACAACGGCGTCTGTGGACCTTTTGTCCAGCACAGCTCCACCACAGGGATGTGTGAGTAGCGCTGTGTCTATTAAGGGGCTTGTCCTTTGTCCAAAAATATCTATACTCACCTTTTGTCCTCCGTTGCGTTTCTGGTGGGCTCCAGTGTTTTAACACTTACTGATAGCGGAGAAAAAGAACCGCATCATCCTGTGAATTATCTCCGCCTCCTCCAAGATAGAACTCTGCCCAAAGAAGAGGTACTGGTTCCTGATAAATTGCAATAAATAAAGTGGGCTTGTGCAAGGGGGGGGGGGATACCTGTTTTGATGGCGGCCTTGTCTGACTGGGGCAGTTTGAAAACACCAGAGCCAGAGGGAGGAGCTGCCAAAGACAAAAAGTGAGGTTTTTTTTTTTGCCTGTACAATAACTGTAAGGATATGTACAGTATCTATCTATCTATCTATCTATCTATCTATCTATCTATCTATCTATCTCTCCCATATCTATCCATCTATCGATCTATATCTCCCATATCTATCTATCCATCTATCAATCTATATCTCCCATATCTATCTATCCATCTATATCTCCCATATCTATCTATCCATCTATCAATCTATATCTCCCATATCTATCTATCCATCTATATCTCCCATATCTATCTATCCATCTATCAATCTATATCTCCCATATCTATCTATCCATCTATCAATCTATATCTTCCATATCTATCTATCCATCAATATCCCCCATATCTATCTATCCATCTATATCTCCCATATCTATCTATCCATCTATCAATCTATATCTCCCATATCTATCTATCCATCTATATCTCCCATATATATCCATCTATCAATCTATATCTCCCATATCTATCCATCTATCAATCTATATCTCCCATATCTATCTATCCATCTATATCTCCCATATCGATCCATCTATCAATCTTTATCTCCCATATCTATCCATCTATCAATCTATATCTCCCATATCTATCTATCCATCTATATATCCCATATCGATCCATCTATCAATCTTTATCTCCCATATCTATCTATCAATCTATATCTCCCATATCTATCTAACCATCAACCTATATCTCATCTATCTATCTATCTATCTATCTATCTATCTATCTATCTCTCCCATATCTATCTATATATCTATCTATATCTCCTCTATCTATCTATCTATCTATCTATCTATCTAGGGGCGGGCTGGCCATAGGGCATACCGGGCAGAATCCCGGTAGGTGGCCGTTGAGCAGAGAAGTGTAATGGGTGGAGGCCGCTCTGCGCGCCACCACCGGCCCCGCGCTCACACACTCACTAATGTTTACACCCAGATTATCTGCGGCGGGCAGAGCGGCCTTCACCCATTACACTGCTCTGCTCATCGGCCGCTGTTAGAACATTGGCTCCGCGCAGGCTCGGCATCAGCAATTACACTTACATGGAGGGGGAAGCAGAGGAGCCGTTATAGATCTGTGCACGCTGCTGCCCCCTAGTGACAGCCTGTCCCAGGAGCTGGAGGTTAGTGGATGCTGCCAGGTTCTGCCACTCGGCTGAGGGGACAGGAGAACGTGTAACTGCCGCTGCCTCTGCCACACGGTAAAGCCTTCTCTTTGTGTGTCCTCCCTCCTGGCAGTTGATAAGGGAAAGTTTAGATGTTCAACCCCCCTCTACAATACAGTGTCTCATGTACAGTTCATAGACTCGGCTGTGCAGAGCTCCTTGTTGCCTGCAAGCCTGTATGTATATACTGTATGTCTGCAAAATGGAGCCTCTCACAGCCCTGTAAGAGGAGAAAGGCTGATTGGCCAGTGTGACCAATGAGAAAACTTCTACAAAGCCAGCTAACATCTGTGTCCAAATCTGATCTGCCACCGACCGATCTGTGTCCAAATCTGATCTGCTCCTGAACTGTGTCCAAATCTGATCTGCCCCCGACCAATATGTGTCCAAATCTGATCTGCTCCCGATCTGTGTCTAAATATGATCTGCCCCCGACCGATCTGTGTCCAAATGTGATCTGTCCCCCAACCAGTCTGTGTCTAAATCTGATCTGCCCCCCGACCAATCTGTGTCCAAATCTGATCTGCCCCCGACCGATCTGTGTCCAAATGTGATCTGCCCCCGACCGATTTGTGTCCAAATCTGATCTGTCCCCCAACCAGTCTGTGTCTAAATCTGATCTGCCCCCCGACCAATCTGTGTCCAAATCTGATCTGCCCCCGACCGATCTGTGTCCAAATGTGATCTGCCCCCGACCGATTTTTGTCCAAATCTGATCTGCCCCCGACCGATTTTTGTCCAAATCTGATCTGTCCCCCGACCGATTTGTGTCCAAATCTGATCTGTCCCCCAACCGATCTGTGTCCAAATCTGATCTGTCCCCGACCGATCTGTGTCCAAATCTGATCTGTCCCCTGACCGATCTGTGTCCAAATCTGATCTGCCCCCAACCGATCTGTGTCCAAATCTGATCTGTCCCCGACCCATCTGTGTCCAAATCTGATCTGCCCCCCGACCGATCTGTGTCCAAATCTGATCTATCCCCGACCGATCTGTGTCCAAATCTGATCTGTCCCCCGACCGATCTGTGTCCAAATCTGATCTGTCCCCCGACCGATCTGTGTCCAAATCTGATCTGCCCCCAACCGATCTGTGTCCAAATCTGATCTGCCCCCGACCAATCTGTGTCCAAATCTGATCAGCCCCCGACCGATCTGTGTCCAAATCTGATCTGCCCCCAACCGATCTGTGTCCAAATCTGATCTGCCCCCCGGCCAGTCTGTGTCCAAATCTGATCTGCCCCCGTGTGGGAAATAGGGAGAGTTGTTAAATTAAGCCTGTAAAGTGGGATGCCCCCCTCTGCCTGTAATGAGAGATGCCCCTCTCAGCCTGTAATGAGGGATGCTCCTCTCAGCCTGTAATGAGGGATGCCCCTCTCAGCCTGTAATGAGGGATGCCCCTCTCAGCCTGTAATGAGGGATGCCCCTCTCAGCCTGTAATGAGGGATGCCCCTCTCAGCCTGTAATGAGGGATGCCCCTCTCAGCCTGTAATGAGGGATGCCCCTCTCAGCCTGTATTGAGAGATGCCCCTCTCAGCCTGTAATGAGAGATGCCCCTCTCAGCCTGTAATGAGAGATGCTCCTCTCTGCCTGTAATGAGGAATGCTCCTCTCTGCCTGTAATGAGGGATGCTCCTCTCTGCCTGTAATGAGAGATGCCTCCCCCAGCATGTAATGAGGGATGTCCCTCTCAGCCTGTAATGAGGGATGCCCCTCTCAGCCTGTAATGAGAGATGCCCCTCTCAGTCTGTAATGATGGATGCTCCTTTCTGCCTGTAATGAGAGATGCCCCCTCTCAGCCTGAAATGAGAGATGCCCCTCTCAGCCTGTAATGAGGGATGCTCCTCTTTGCCTGTAAAGTGGGATGCCCCTCTCAGCCTGAAATGAGGAATGCTCATCTATGCCTGTAATGAGAGATGCTCCTCTCAGCCTGTAATGAGGGATGCTCCTCTCAGCCTGTAATGAGGGATGCTCCTCTCAGCCTGTAATGAGAAATGCCCCTTTCAGCCTGTAATGAGGGATGCTCCTTTCTGCCTGTAATGAGAGATGCCCCCTCTCAGCCTGTAATAAGGGATGCTGCTCTCTGCCTGTAAAGTGGGATGCCCCTCTCTGCCTGTAATGAGAGATGCCCCTCTCAGCCTGTAATGAGAGATGCCCCTCTCAGCCTGTAATGAGAGATGCCCCTCTCAGTCTGTAATGAGAGATGCCCCTCTCAGCCTGTAATGAGAGATGCCCCTCTACGCCTGTAATGAGGGATGCCCCTCTCAGCCTGTAATGAGGGATGCTCCTCTCAGCCTGTAATGAGGGATGCTCCTCTCTGCCTGTAAAGTTGGATGCCCCTCTCAGCCGCTAATGAGAGATGCCCCTCTCAGCCGCTAATGAGAGATGCCCCTCTCAGCCTGTAATGAGAGATGTCCCTCTCAGCCTGTAATGAGGGATGCTCCTCTCAGCCTGTAATGAGGGATGCCCCCCTCAGCCTGTAATGAGGGATGCCCCCCTCAGCCTGTAATGAGGAATGCCCCCCTCTGCCTGTAATGAGGGATGCCCCCCTCTGCCTGTAATGAGGAATGCTCCTCTCTGCCTGTAATGAGAGATGCCCCTCTCAGCCTGTAATGAGAGATACCCCTCTCAGCCTGTAATGAGAGATGCCCCTCTCAGCCTGTAATGAGGAATGCTCCCCTCTGCCTGTAATGAGGGATGCCCCCCTCAGCCTGTAATGAGGGATGCCCCTCTCTGCCTGTAATGAGAGATGCCCCTCTCAGCCTGTAATGAGAGATGCCCCTCTCAGCCTGTAATGAGAGATGCCCCTCTCAGCCTGTAATGAGAGATGCCCCTCTCAGCCTGTAATGAGGAATGCTCCTCTCTGCCTGTAATGAGGGATGCCCCCCTCAGCCTGTAATGAGGGATGCCCCTCTCAGCCTGTAATGAGGAATGCCCCTCTCAGCCTGTAATGAGAGATGCCCCTCTCGGACTGTAATGAGGGATGCTCCTCTCAGCCTGTAATGAGAAATGCCCCTCTCAGCCTGTAATGAGAGATGCTCCTCTTTGCCTGTAATGAGAGATGCCCGTCTCAGCCTGTAATGAGGGATGCTCCCCTCTGCCTGTAAAGTGGGATGCCCCACTTAGCCTGTAATGAGAGATGCCCCTTTCAGCCTGTAATGAAAGATGCCCCTCTCAGCCTGTAATGAGGGATGCCCCTCTCAGCCTGTAATGAGGGATGCTCCGCTCAGCCTGTAATGAGAGATGCCCCTCTCAGCCTGTAATGAGGGATGCCCCTCTCAGCCTGTAATGAGGGATGCTCCGCTCAGCCTGTAATGAGGGATGCTCCTTCTCTGCCTGTAATGAGAGCTGCCCCTCTCAGCCTGTAATGAGGGATGCTCCTCTCTGCCTGTAAAGTGGGATGCCCCTCGCAGCCTGTAAAATGGGATGCCCCTCGCAGCCTGTAATGAGAGATGCCCCTCGCAGCCTGTAATGAGGGATGCCCCTCGCAGCCTGTAATGAGGGATGCCCCTCTCAGCCTGTAATGAGGGATGCTCCTCTCTGCCTCTAAAGTGGGATGCTCCTCTCTGCCTATAAAGTGGGATGCTCCTCTCTGCCTGTAAAGTGGGATGCTCCTCTATGCCTGTAAAGTGGGATGCTCCTCTATGCCTGTATAGTGGGATGCTCCTCTCTGCCTGTAAAGTGGGATGCTCCTCTATGCCTGTAAAGTGGGATGCTCCTCTATGCCTGTAAAGTGGGATGCTCCTCTCTGCCTGTAAAGTGGGATGCTCCTCTATGCCTGTATAGTGGGATGCTCCTCTATGCCTGTATAGTGGGATGCTCCTCTATGCCTGTATAGTGGGATGCTCCTCTCTGCCTGTAAAGTGGGATGCTCCTCTATGCCTGTATAGTGGGATGCTCCTCTCTGCCTGTAAAGTGGGATGCTCCTCTCTGCCTGTAAAGTGGGATGCCCCTCTCAGCCTGTAATGAGAGATGCTCCTCTCAGCCTGTAATGAGGGATTCTCCTCTCTGATGTAAAGTGGGATGCCCCTCTCAGCCTGTAATGAGGGAAGCTCCTCTCGGCCTGTAATGAGGGATGCTCCTCTCAGCCTGTAATGAGGGATGCTCCTCTCAGCCTGTAATGAGGGATGCTCCTCTCTGCCTGTAATGAGGGATGCTCCTCTCTGCCTGTAATGAGGGATGCTCCTCTCAGCCTGTAATGAGGGATGCTCCTCTCAGCCTGTAATGAGGGATGCTCCTCTCTGCCTGTAATGAGGGATGCCCCTCTCAGCCTGTAATGAGGGATGCTCCCCTCAGCCTGTAATGAGGGATGCTCCCCTGAGCCTGTAATGAGGGATGCCCCCCTATGCCTGTAAAGTGGGATGCCCTTCTCAGCCTGTAATGAGCGATGCCCCTCTCAGCCTGTAATGAGGGTTGCTCCTCTCTGCCTGTAAAGTGGGATGCCCCTCTCAGACTGTAAAGTGGGATGCCCCTCTCAGACTGTAATGAGAGTTGCCCCTATCAGCCTTTAATGAGAGATGCTCCTCTCTGCCTGTAATGAGAGATGCCCCTCTCAGCCTGTAATGAGGAATGCTCCTCTCTGCCTGTAAAGTGGGATGCCCCTCTCAGCCTGTAATGAGAGATGCCCCTCTCAGCCTGTAATGAGAGATGCCCCCTCTCAGCCTGTAATGAGGGATGCTCCTCTCTGCCTGTAAAGTGGGATGCCCCTCTCAGCCTGTAATGAGAGATGCCCTTCTCAGCCTGTAACGAGGGATGCTCCTCTCTGCCTGTAATGAGAGATGCCCCTCTCAGCCTGTAATGAGGGATGCTCCTCTCTGCCTGTAAAATGGGATGCCCCTCTCAGCCTGTAATGAGAGATGCCCCTTTCAGCCTGTAATGAGGGATGCTCCTCATTGCCTGTAATGAGGGATGCTCCTCATTGCCTGTAATGAGGGATGCTCCTCATTGCCTGTAATGAGGGATGCTCCTCATTGCCTGTAATGTGAGATTTTGCACACTGGCTCCAATGTGGGATGCTGCTCATTGGCTGAAATGAGGGAACCTGCTCACCGGCTGTAATGGGGTGATTCGGGGGGGGGGGGGGTAGCACCATTTTGTTCATAATATTTTCTTTCTTATTTTTGTCCTCTAAAGCCTGGTAAACCATGGAACAAAATAAGGTGTATATATATATAATTTTATAGCTATCTATATATATAAAATTATGTGACATTAATATACTATACTGGGCCAGGAATAGTATCTATCTATCTATCTATCTATCTATCTATATCCATCTACCAATCTATCTCTCCCATATCTATCTTTCCATCTATCGCTCCCATATCTATCTATCTATCTATCTATCTATCTATCTATCTATCTATCTATCTATCTATCTATATCTCCCATATCTAACTATCTTTCTCTCCCATATCTATCTATCTATCTATCTACCAATATATCTCTCCCATATCTATCTATCCATCTATCTCTCCCATATCTATCTTTCCATCTATCTATACAGTATATCAATCTATGTCTCCCATATATATCTATCCATCTATCAATCTTTCTCTCCCATATCTATCTTTCCATCTATCTATATATCAATCTATCTCTCCCATATCTATCAATCTATCTATCCCATATGTATCTATCTATCTATCTATCTATCTATCTCCATCTACCAATCTATCTCTCATATATCTATCCATCTATCTCTCCCATATCTATCTATCTCTCCCATATCTATCTATCTATCTATCTATCTATCTATCTATCTATCTATCTATCTCATATCTAACTATCCCATATCTATCTATCTATCTATCTATCTATCTATCTATCTATCTATCTATCTATCTATCTGTCTGTCTCTGTCTGCCTGTCTATCCATACCTCCCATATCTATCTATCTATCATTCGCCACAAAAAAGTAAATAGAAAAAATGAATAGTCCAAATGTCTGGATTTCCCGTTCTCTTCTTTAAAGTCAAGCAACAATTCCTAAGATTTTAGATGGCTTTCATGGAGACTTTTTGGTAAATGGCTGCAGCCATTCAGGAGCCAGATGTGGAGAGACATTTGTATCGCAGCATCACAATCAATCCAGGACAAGGGCTGATCGTATCTTTTGGGAAAAGAACCATTAGGGAATAAAGATCTTGCATGAGCAAGTGAAGGATGCTGGGTGGCCTGTCAGAATATATATAAAGCGGCTGACTGAGAAATCCATTTTCTCCTTGAATGATTTTCACTCGGAAGACATTGCGGCGAAGTAGGTGTTGAGCACCAATCACAAACAGCGATGAGATTGATTTTCGTAATGGCGCTTACGAATACAGCGGCGACTGATAAATGGAGGCTCGCTGGGTACATCGAGTTAATCTGCGATTAAACATTCCGAAGTATGGGACACTGTCGCTTCGCGTCCTCGCAGTGAATTAGCGACTTCGGCGTCCTACGCTTACCTTGATGATTAAACATTTGCTATGAGCATTTATTTCAAACGCTTCTCCACCCAGCAGGGAGGGCGGCCATCTGCAGAGACAAATAGGATATTATTAATTGTGCGCTAATCAGCAAATAACATCTATTCTTAGTATACAGTACGTCCTGCTCCAGATATAGTACTTACACTTAGGTTATCCTCCGCCAGATGGCGCTGCACTGCAGAGACATGCAAAACAGGCTCCTCCCGGCCCCTAAAATACCCGGGGACCTCCCACAAATCCCAGATTACCGGGCTTCCCTTTAGAGGGCTACGCCTGTTTGGGGCCCGTCTAGACCTGTTTGGTAAGAAGGGTAAGTCACCGCAACGCAGGCGGCCGTCTCGGCCCCCTAGGGCCCCCTCCCCCCCCCCCTACCATAGTGTTAAACAAGAACCAAGGCTGTCCTTCACGGGGACTCACGCAGAGTCCTGCCCTGGGAGCAGCAGACAACGCCCTGGCCCCTCCAACGGGGCTAAGCCTAAATCTTCCTCCAAGCCCCCTCAAGCATGATGGGGCGCCCTCGCCCGTCTGGGATGGCTGCGGCACTTTGCTCTTATCAGGAGGCATCATGCCTCATACTGGTGGTTTGGTGGAGGTAGTGTCCTCCGGATGCAAGATAGAGTTTGCTGCGCGGCCTCCCCCAAGATTATCGGGTCCCGGGTACTCCTGGTCCCTGCCTCTGTTCAGGTACTGGCGCAGGCCATGCAAGGCTTGCGGGGTCTGAGGGGTCACTTGCAGATTGCCCTTAACAGGCAGAGGCAGGGGCCGCTACACCAACCTTTCCACAGTCCCCCAAAAGGATGGGTCTGTCTGGCCATTCTGGATTTACAGGTTCTCAGCAATTCTCCAATTGCAGTAATGTGCTGCAGGTCCAGCTCAAGTGTGATAAAACATAACATTTAATGTAACATTTTAAAATATAGCATGACCTGTGTGGAGTGAATATCCTGGGCTCCCCATTCTCCAATTGCAGGCAGTTTCTGCATGGAAACTCTGAGATGGGCCATCAGCACCTTGCGCCCAGGGAGCTTCTTGCTGTCTGTGGAGCTCTAAGATGCTTATGTTCACATCCCTGTGCTTTCAGGACACCGAGGCTCTTAGGTTCGTGTTGGAAGTCCAACACTGCTAATTTGTGGCCTTGTTATCTGGCCTCTCTTCAGCTCGAGTGCTCACCCAGGTGCTGACGGGGGTGATGTCTCTGATGAGACCAAGGGGCGTCCATGCGATGACCTACCTGGATGTCCTTCTTCTCTTCCCAGTCTCTACGTCAGGCTAAGTTGGATACCCGGCTGGTGGTGTCCATTGGTAGTCATTTGAATGGGTGATCAATCACCCCAAGTCCTCATTGTCCCCTTAATTGGTAACTCCATTTTTAGGAATGAATCTGGATTTGGTTCAAACGAGAATCTTCCTTCTCAGCAATAAAGTGGACAATCTGGTCGCATGGGCTCAGTCCCTCATTGCTGTCCCGGTGTCAGGACACCGGGTGTGAATCCTAATTGCGGAGACTGGAACTCTGCTCTCCTCTCGACCGGGAAGCCTGGAGTCTAAGGACCAACCTGGTGTTCACTAGAGCCTCTGATGGTGAGGATAGACTGGGCTGCAGGAAGGCCCCAGGACAGGCAACCTAGGAGCGGGTTTAGCTGAATTCCGAATAGGAGACAGACCAGAGCTGATCTGGGAGGGTGAGGCAGGCTAAAGTTGTGGGCTGGCAGATCTGGATCAAAGTTGATAAACAAGCTGAGGTTGTAGGCAGGCAGAACAGGATCATAGTCATAAAACAAGCCGAAGTTGTCAGGATCGTAGTCAAAAGCAAGCCGGGTCGGTACACAGGATGGAACCACAGAATCACAGGAGCATGCAGCAAAAAGACCAACTGGTACTTCAGCACAGGCCTTGTCTGTTTTTATAGGCCCCTGCACATGCTCAGTAGAGAGAGAGAGCTCACGGGCGGCCTCTGCTGGTCACAGGAGGAAAAGTCCTGGTCTTTCGACCTAAGCGAACAGGCGCCCTCTGCTGGACTACAGGGGGAACAGTCCGGGTTCTCTGACACCTGGTTCTCTGACACCCGGTCCCTTCACCAGGCAGGGATGCAGCTGGTGGGCCCGTTGGTGGCTTGCTCAGAAGAGGTCCCTTATGCTCAGTTCCCCTTGGGCCCTTCTGCGACTTCTATTGTGGAGCAGGGTCTGTGTGCCTTCCCACCTGGTAAGGAGGTCCCTCTTGACGTGGATGAACTCAAGGAACCTGTCTGGGGGCAGTTCCTTCTTGCCCCTTCCGGGAAACGGTCACCATGGTTGCCAATCTGTCAGGTTGAAGGGGGGGTTTCTTCTGAAACTCCCTGCGGTTCTGGGGGAGGTGGGGCCCTTAGAAGGTCCATACACCTATCAACGCTTGAAACAGTGAGCGTTTTCTGTTGGTTCTATCCCGCTTGACTACTCCTCTTCTGGGCCTGCCTGTTCGGGGGCCCTTGGTCTGCCTGACGACAGTGTCCTACATTAATTATTGGGAGGGGCCTGGAGCAGGAGGACCCTCCAGGAAGTGTCTATGATCCTAATCTGGGTGGAGACAATGTTCCCTGCATATCAGTGATATTCGCTCCGGTATCTCTCTGCGACAGGATGTGCTAATCCCTGTGTCACTATGGGGTCCAACCAGTTGTGGATCTGTTTGTGTCCCGTCACTATCACAAGCTCTCGGTCCTTGTATCCTCTAGCCGTGGTCCGGATGCCTTAGTAACGTCTTGGCTGGACGTTCGGTTCTGTATGTCTTTCCTCCATTCCCCCTGCTAGGCAGGGTTCTGCGCAAGATTGCTCTGGTAAGAGGACCAGTGATTCTGGTGGCCCCCGGGTGCCCTAGTAGAGTGTGGTTTGCAGATGTGGTACCGAGGGCAGTAGTTTCTGTACGTTCTGCCAGGAGTGCCAGCTCTGCTCACTCAGGGCCCCTTTTTGTCACCTAATCTACAGACTCTGGCCTAGACGGCCTGACTGCTGAAACATCCATCTTGAAGGAGACAGGCTTATCTGTCTCGGTGATTTAGACTATGGGAAGACTAGGAGCAAGCTTCTTCTTCTTCTTCTTCCATCTGTTATAGGGTATAGCATACCCATATTGATTGGTGTGAGTCTAGGTCTCTTCCCTGTCAGGCGTTCTCGGTTCCCAGGGCTCTAGAGTTATTACAGCATGAGTTGGAGTTGATTCTCCAACTCAGTACTCTGATGGGTCAGGTTCTGCCCTGGCCGCCTTACTTTAGAAGTCTTTTGTTCGGTTTTCCTTGGTTAAGACTTCTTTCAGGGGTATTCAGGTGCGTCCCCCATGTAATCCTATGGTCCCTGTTGGGATTTGTATTTGATTCTGTCTGCCTTGCAGGGTTTTTCCCTTTGGTCCTATTCAGGATACTGTCTGGCTGTTCTTACTCTGAAGGTTGCCCTTCTGGTGGCTGTTACTTCGGTCAGACGTGTGTCTGGCGGGCGGCTCTGTCTATCTAGCCCCCATTCTTTGAGATCACCAGGATGGGTGGTGTTCCGCCTGAAGCCGTATTTTCTACCTAAGGTGGTCTCTTATGTTCATTGTTTCAAGATGTTGTTCTTCCTTCCTGCCTTATTCCTAGCAACCCTGAGGAAAGGGTTCTGCATTCCTTGAACAGGTGTTGGAAGTTTTTTCCTTGGTAGTCACTGTGTCCTTAGGAGAACTGATGTTCCTTTGGGCCTACGGCCACTCCATCCTGAATGTGCCCGATCTCGTCTGCTTTCGGTAGTTAGGCGGCTTTGGCCCTGGTCATTACTTGGATGGGATGGTCCCTTCTGTCCTAGGAAAGGGTTTTTGGCTTCTGCCAAGTCTACTGTTAGCGATTGGATTCGTCAGGCTGTTACTCAGGTCTATTCCTCCAAGGAGAAGAATCTTCCTTTCGCCTTACTTCTTACTCTACTCGTGCTTTGGTGCCTGTGGGCTTTTCAGCACCAGGCTTCTGTTGAACTTGTTTGCTAGGCCGCTGCCTTGGCCTTCTGTTCATACCTTTGCAAAGTTTTACAAGGTTGATGTTAGGGCCTCAGCTCATGCTGTCTTGGCCGCATGGTTATGCAGGTGCCAGTGGTTTTAAACTGTCTGCTGTTGTCGTTTTTGTTGGGGATCCCACCCTACTTTATGGACACTGCTATTGGATGTCCCAAGTGTAAGTACTATATCTGGAGCAGGACGTACTGTATACTAAGAATAGTAAAATTCTGTGAAATACTCACCTGTAGAATTGATATTATTTGTATACAGTACGTCCTGCTCCACCCCACCCTGGTTTTTGCATTATTCTGGATCCCCTGTATGGTGTTTGTTACCATTGTTATAGTTACCAGTTTCGGTGGTTTATTCTCCTGGCTTCTTGTTCACTGCTTTTCAATGCTGGGGATTTGTGGGAGGTCCCCGGGTATTTGAGGGGCCGGGAGGAGCCTGTTTTGCATGTCTCTGCAGTGCAGCGCCATCTGGCGGAGGATAACCCAAGTGTAAGTACTATATCTGGAGCAGGACGTACTGTATACAAATAATATCAATTCTACAGGTGAGTATTTCACAGAATTGTATTTTTAAAGTCATTAAGAGAACTGCTAATGTCCTACAAACAACAACACAAACTCTTGTGGCAAGTTTTTCACATACCTCCCAAGTGTCCCTGATTGGGGACTGTCCCTCTTTTGAGTCCATGTCCCGCAATGATCTCATTTGTCCCTCTGGGGTGTAACAACATGCAGATCTGCATCAATAAATGATTCATTTGCCTATTTAAAGTGTTTGCATTGTTTTAACTGGTCCAATGTATCTCCCATCCATCTTTCAATTAGGGGATGTGGCCCTATTTAACATATGTCCCTCTTTCCCATCCTGAAAAGTTGGTAGGTATCTTTCTTCTTCAGATTTATTGCATATAGAATTTTAAATAGTGGTCAGAAACACCCCACCCTGGACCAGGGACCAAGTCAAGAACAAATCCGGCTTCTTTGAAAAATCTAGGTCAGGGCAAGGGCCACAAGGTTCTTTTTTTATTGATGGGTAAGTGTTACAGTAAATATCCAAGAACAGTTCATAACAGCCGTGGGATAGCTAAGCCTCTTTGCAGTCTCCTACACATGCCTCTGGGGCTGCTCCTAAGAGTTGGCTGGACAGTCCAAGCCTGGGAGGGTTGCATAGGGCCTGTTCTTCTGGCCAGGAGCCTGATGTGGGTCCATCGGCCACTGTAGCTGCCCCCAGATCTCCTTGTAGGGGTTGAGAGGCAAGGCCACCACTCTACCCGGCAGGATGAGGCCTTTGGGCTGGACTAGGCTTTAAACCAGATGTGGAGCTCCAACCTGAGGGTGGCGCTGCGTCTGTAGCCATCCGCCCCCAACTCTAACTTCACACTTTACTCCCTGCCTTCTCCTGGCAGGGCATCATGCTGGGATCCCTAATGGAGCAATAGATTCAGATGCAAAAAGAGCAGACCAAAACCCACCAGACATGTACAACAAAATGTTCCAAACCACTTCTCGATACTCCACTCATAGGATGTAGAAAGGAAGCTGTGTTAGTTTTTCGCAGCCCATTTGCACAAAACCGACGTCATTGCATGATATTTCATGGTGGGCTACCTATTTCTGCTTTTTGAAGAGATCTCAAGAATGCCTTTTGGACTCTCTTTTTTGTTGGTCATCCTTGCAATCGCTACTTTCAATGCATGCCCTGGGCATCATGTGATCTCCTAGTACAGATGCTCTTTTAAAGTGATTCAGCAGGGAATAACAAAACTGTACTTACCTTTTGGTCACTGCAGGTATGATGCTCCAGAACTCACCTGATTGCTTTATCTGGGCCCCTGGCACAGCCTCCTCCTTCCACACCTTTCGAGACAGACCCAGGGGATGGGATTGATGGCAGGACAGAATAGTGTCTTGCCATAAATCACCAAGGGGTGACCATGTCCTCTGTATTGCAATGGAGGTTATATGCGAAGCCTTGCATGCCGACCCTCACCATTATAATGAATAGAGGGGGCGTGACTAATAGTGGGATGTTTGTAGAGAATACAGTTTCAGGCCCATTGATGGCGCAGGAGACTGAGGCTGCGGTGGGGTGTCCCATAAAGCAAGCGAGTGAATTCTGGAGCATAAGTATCCTTTTGTTTTTTTTTTATTTCCCTGCTATATGCCTTTAATATCCTGAATGTGCTAAAGTTTCAAATAAACCATTTTACTTTAAGTATCTGAAAAAAGCCGCGACTGTTTAATTTAAGCGATTTAATTTTTAGGCATGACTGAGCTGGAAAAGGTGGCGCAGCTTTATGAGTCATGCAATCACTCTGCTGTGGTCAGAGACAGGTACAAGGCCACTGTACCTTTCTGTGCTTGCTTGAACTGAGAGCTTCAGGTAACATAATGGCTGTTGGACCAGTTTTCCGCCTGGTCATGGAGAAATGGAATTGAAAGGAGACGTTAGACCTGCTGCGGGTTTTAACCCTGCACTGCAGGAATTGGAAGAGAGGCACATAGGACAGGCATCAGGTTAGCTGCTTGCTGCCTTATTATTGCCTGGATCCAGACTTTTTCAACTGATTCGCTTTTGTATTCTACATGTGTGGTATACACACCCATTGAGCTGACATGTCTATACATTCTATGTATAGGGGTGAGGGCAAACTGTGGTCAGCAGGAAACTGGGTTTCTAGTTAAAGCAGACTTAAAAAGACTTTGGGTCTGATAAATAGCCTCCCTTGGGGGCCAACACTATTTGATAGTCCCCACTGTCTAAAAGCCCTAACAATGCTCTTCCAATACTCATGCTTCCGGCAGTGGCTGACTGGGGCCAAAAATCATGATTTTACCAGTCCCTGGCTGGCCTGAGACATCCCTGCTGAGCCCAGCCAAACCCCCCCCCCCACCAACCATTATTCCGGGGCTAAAGCATTGGGGGCTGGGGCCTGTTGGTATTGTGGGGTTGGGTACAGGGAGCTGAGAGGGAGACTAAGGGGGAGACTAAGGGGGCAGGGGTTGAATCTGGTTGTTAAAAGCAGCAGCCCAACTGACCCCAAAGCAGTGCAGCCCACCAGGCATTGCCCTGGGTCTCCCTATTGCCGGTCCGCCCTTGGCTTCAGGGATCCTGTAGCATATCATCCTCAGTTTTTCTTCCAGCTGTTATACAATTGGCCAATGGCAGGGCTGTCTAGGCAAAAAATCTGCCCCCTCCTGTGGTTCTGCTGCTGTCCCATACATGTATATGCTATTATGTGCCTTCTTTGTAAAAGCAGCAAGCACCCCATTTCCCAGTACGGGGGCATGAGGGGCCTGTTTTAAACCAGAAAAACATCCTTAAAGTCGAACTTCTCCATTTGGATAGAGCACCTGTATTATTGCTAACTAAAAAAATGTCTCACCTTTCTTATTGCAGTGAAAAGTCCACAATATTGATGCTAATTGTGGTTCCTGGCCACAAAACTGGATTTCCACCTGGCCGGCAAAAAGGAGGCTCTGCTTCACTCTCGAGCGAGTGGCGTGCTCCCACTGCTTCTATAAGTGATATCTGCGCATGCCCTGCTGGGATGGGGGGGGGGGCTGGTGCACGCACCCTCCCAGTGCTTACAGAGGCATCAGGAGTGTGCTGCTTGCTCAAGAGCATAGCAGCGCTTCCATTTTGCCGGCCAGAGCATCAATAATATGGACGTTTCGCTGCAAAAAAGGTGAGACTTTTGGGCAGCAATAGCACGGGTGAGCTATCCAGATGCAAAAGTTTGATTTTTAGTGTGTTATTCCAGTTTAAGGCCTACACCACTAAAAGTAAACCTGATTTATCTGCAGAACCTTGGCGCTCAGGGTGATTGCCCTGCTAGCCCTCCCATTGAGGGATTCCCATTGGCCGGTGGCCAGCCCGCCCTGGCCACCGGCTGTCATATGGGCTGAGAGAGCAATACTGGAGTAGTTGAGTATTTTAGTCCACTCTAAAGCTTGCTAAGGTTTGTTAGCCATGGGGGCATTCCAAATCAGGACACCCCTGGGGGAGGCTATTTAGACTTCCTAAGAGCTTATTTGAATTTAGGTCCACATTTCCAGTGGGTTCCAGTTACTCCTGGTAACCTAGTTAACTAACATGCAGAATAAACAGAAACTACCCTAATCTAAGTTTTAATACTAAAGTGATCTTATACCCAGAAAGGAAGTATATGTCATCACCTACTATCCCCAGTTCAGTGACTCCAAACAGCCTGTGTTTTTACTTTATGGTAAAGCCTTTGCTCAATATTCAAAAAACAGTAACCGGTTGCAGTCTGATGTTTGAATGGCTCCCTGGACATGCAGCAGCGCTCCTTGGTGCTCTCCAGGTCTTTGGCAATTTAGCTTGTAGTGCTTTCAGATATTTTGCAGTTATTATAACTGAAAACCTTGCCCCCTCTCCAGGTTGGCAGTTACAGCTGTGTAACTGAATTAACCATTGCTGGAGAGCAGGGCTGGATTAAGTGCGGTTGAGGCCCCTGGGCAGAAAATCTGGTGGAGGCTCCTGATGCACCTAGTGCTGTACATCTGTGCTGTGTGTGGATCCCACCCACCAAAAACGTTAACATCCCTGTATTTCCTAGGTAGGTAGGTCCTGGGTAGGGAGGTGAGTGGGTTGGTGGGTAAATTGGTGGGTGGGTCAGTAGGCAGGTAGAAAGGTAGGTAGATAGGAAGGTAAATGGCATCACTGCAGATCTGGGCTGGAGAATCCTGTTGTGTGCTGTCCTTGGCACTGCCCACCACTTGTCTGTGCCGGCTCCAGTCCTCACCACCTCTTTGCTCTTGCATGCCACATGCCCCTTCCAGAGGATTTCCAGCCTCCTTGGATCCGGAAAACCAAGGCTCCAAATCATCCTGAGAATCAATGCACCTTGTCCAGGATAGTAGAATTCCGAACACCAGATCTCTGGAGCTGGGAGGGTGTAATTGGAAAGGGGAGCACCTTAGGTATACACCACTGCAAGGGTATGTGGATCGGGGTCAAATGGACCAAACAGGAGCACCACAAAATCCCGGTACCGCTGCTCGTGAGTGCCAGGGTGGTACACTTCCGAGTGCCGGATCTCCGGACCTAGGAGGGCTAATGACTCACTGGAGGTGTAGTTGGAAAGGGGACTGCCTCAGGTAATACACCTCTACAAAGGCATGTGGAGCACCACAAAGTCCTGGTACCCCAACCATAGTCCCAAAGTTGGTGGATGCCCTCTTGCAGAGCAAATAGCGGAGGCCCCTTAGGTCCTGCCTATAATCCAGCCTTGCTGGAGAGCACTAGGGGGCACTGCTGCATGGCCAGGGAGCAATATGGCTGCCATCCAAACATTGCACTGCATCCTATTAGTGTTTTTATGGCTATTGTGCAAAGACTTTAGTAAATAAGAGAAACACAGGCTGTTTTGTTGCACTGGGCTGAGACAGAAGATGAGTTATAATAGGTTGTCCATTCATCAGTTTTAGTAAAATTTTGTGTTTATTAACAAAATAATGCGATTGCAACTCTTTATGACGTGCAAGCAATAAAAACTTAAAGCCATAATCAGATAAACAAATGTTTTAATAAAAAATATTTTATTATCGGAAAGTACTGGGTTAGGCTACAAAGAAAAGGAAAGAGTGCCATTATTGTTGTCGGCCCTTTAAGGGGTGAGGTGAAGTGCTCTATAGCAGGGGTCCCCAACCCCAACCGGCCCACCAACATATCATGTTTTGTGGATCTCTACATAGCTGGCTTTATAGCTTTAATTCCTTCACCCGTGCATCTGTGTGGAGATCTGCAAAACCTGGCCTGTTGGTGGGCCTTGAGGACATGGTTGGGGACCCCTGCTCTATAGGGTCCTGAAGTCTGTCCAGTAAGAGAAGCTGTGTGGGTCCTGCTGGCCAAGTAGCCTGGTCCAGTACTGATCTATTGCAGGGGTGTTATAAAGAGGCTGATGAGCCTCAGAATGGTGCTGAAGAGCATGTGCTGAGGTGCATGTGGCACCTGTAGCCAAGTGTTGGAGTGCACTGTGGATGGTCGGGCTGAGGACAGCTCAGGTGGCACCAGGAGCAGGACCGGCTAGAAGCTGCTGCTAAACCAAGTGAGACGGATGTCAGGTCTGAAGTGCCCTTATATGAATTGTGAAAACCTGTGATTCCATTTATATGCTGAATAAAGCCAGCTTAAATTGGACCTTCACCCCGGATAAGAGCCTATCTTATATGTTTCCCCCACCCTGTACATACAGATTGGCCACATTAAAAACCATCCTACCTGCACCTATTGCATTTTCGGAGCCTTTTAACATTCAAGATGGCGGCCCGTGGAGTATCCGGCTGCCTGCAGACAGGAAGTGTCTTCTGACTGTGCCGCTCTGCATTCTGGGATTGCTGTCCTTTTCCTGACCCCAGCTCTGCTCTGTCTTTGCAAAGCACAGCTATAATAATAATAAAGAATAATATGTAAGCAACTAAAAACCTAAAATATATTAATTTTAGATGCTGGGGAATAGTTTTTTAAGGGTTTGAGCTTTTCATTAAATGATGCTGAAGGTCCAGTTTAAGTTTGACTTTGTGGATGCCAAAATAAACGATTGATTAACCCCTTGTGCGCCTGTGTCTGTGCCCAAGAAGATCCTGGAGTCTTACAAGAGCCAGGTATTTCTTTACAGGGTCTATTTGCTTTAAAGCCATTTAAATCCCATTCTCGGCGCAGTCTGTCGGTTTATGCAAGCAGATGACATTAATCTGGATTGCGTGGCGCGGTCCCCGGTAGGCGAGCAATTCAGCGGCGCTGACAGAGAAGAATTAGGGTGACAATACGCAAATGTTTTACTCCTGGAAATATTGTGCCACTTTGCATAATGTTTCTATGATCCTAATGTGTTTTAGAATGCCGATCCTTGACACACTTTAGCTGGAAGGAATCGGCGCAGAAGAGTTTTTTTTGTTTTGCTGATATTTCTCCAAGGGGGAGGAGTGGGGTAAAGCATATGATTTTTCCCAGCTCCATATGCCGATGTTTTCTGTTACCAGAAACTTTTTTTTCAATTTTTTTCTTCTGAGTTACTGGTAGTGTTGGAAAAGCGAACCCCTAGCGAAGTTCTGGTCCGTCAAGTTTGGTCAAACTTTGATCAAAAGTTTATTTCAGGTACCAAACTCGAAATCAATGGGGATCCGAAGTTTAGGACCTAAAAATGGCCCAAAATGACATATAACCTTGACAAGCAGGCCTCCCTCTGCCCCACACTCCTCACTCGCAGGTGGCACTAGAAGTGCAAGTTTGTGACGGACATTTTTTAAGCCCTGGCCGTAGCCAAACGATGGCTGTATTGTGGGCCAAGGTAAATGTATAGTCACTTCTTGCAGCTGCACAATCTACATTAGGTTGCGCTGGTTGATGGACTTGCTCATCAGCCCATCAACCAGCTTTTCTACATTTGGCCGAACTCGAACATTTCTGGCTGAAATTTGGTGGGTTTGACCAACACTAGTTACTGGTAAAACATTATATTCAACATATATACATATGTCTCATTCCTGTTTTTTCCTTAAGTAATAAAGTGGCTGAAAACACAATGCAATAATGCAGCAAAGCAGCTCATCTGATGCCTATGCCATGTGTCTCCCCTCCATCTTCTACAGCACAGGGTAGAAGCCATAGCAGGGTTCCAAAGTTTGCCTCTCCTTTTAATTCCATTTCTCAAGAACCAAACACACAAAAATGGTCTAATAGCCACTTTGTCCCTTGGAGCTCTCATAGTGAGCAAGCTTGGCGAGCCTTAGCTGTCTCTTACTACCAGGGCCGGATTAAGTGTGGAAGAGGTCCCTGGGCACGAATTCTGGTGGAGGCCCCAGTATTTATTTTCCTTTAAAATAATAGTCCAGCCAAGAAACTAATTGGTGGTTGTCTGGCGCCCGCCCACTTACTGGAACGTGAAATCGAGTCCCTTTTGCCACCCTTGTGCGGGTGTGTGCTGCTCTGGAACTCCTGCTTTGCCATTCTGGGTGGGAGGTAGTGTAGTGGCCCAGCTGGTCCAGCAGAGGACAGTTCCCTGCATTGAGCTGCCAGTGGCTGTGCTTGGTGGCTTATGTGCAGTAACAGCTCTGCACGCACCCATCACTGTAGCATTGCTAATAGCGGCTTTTCTGCTCTAGACTCGTCCTGCCCTGTGGTGGCTTAGGCTGCATTTTTGTAAAAGCAAAAAAATGCTTGCCCAAGTGCGCTGGGGCCCCCACTGCTGCTGATAGCTTTGTTGCCAGCCCCACTGCCAAGCTTGCTCACGCTGAGAGCTGCACAAAATAATTGTAGGGCAAGTGGTGGAGGCGTCCGGGAGTGCGACCCTTGCGCCCTTCTCATAATCCGGCCCTGCTTACCACAGCAAAGCTAAAGGGTTACTGGCAGCGCCTAGGGGAAGATGTCCCTCATTATGGCTAACTGATTTTTCCAAGCTCTGCTTTGCGGGGGAAGGGGAGCTCACCCTTGTCATTGGAAGCATTAGGATTTGTAGCCAGAAGCTATACTAAAGGACAGTCACTTCCACTTTAGGAACACAGAGCCACAGGAATATAAGACACATGGAAGCAGCGTGCTGATAAGTAAATCACAGCTCTGGGGGCACAATCCTAACACACAGGATTATTTTACATTCCAAAAGAGGAAAACAATGAGGCAGAACACTAAAAACCCGACAAAACATTCCTTTGGAACTTTCCTGTAGAACAAAAAGATGATTATTAGTACCAATTTCATTTGTGCTTAGATTATGCATAAGGTAAAAAGCAATAAATAAAGTATTACAACAAGCTTGTCTCCGTTGCGGGATAAGTAACGGGTTATCTGGCTCATTCTAATGGGATTAAGATGGTATCAGGAAATAACCATATGAAGAAAGTAGCAACTCACAAATCAATGTGGATAAGGACCCAGTCCTTTAAGGGAGGCACTAGGTAAATTTTATCGGGTGAACTAGAAGGTAAAGGACGTGCAGTTCAATAACAAAATGTTCCGAGAGTTGGCCACACATTGAGGCACACTGGTGATATTTAGGTCTTGGGAATGAGATTTTTGTATCTCTGTCCCAAGGGGAGAGCAAGAACTTGGGTATGGAGAAGGGGTGTTAGTTAAACAATGGGGTTAGGTTGCATTCTTTATTCATGCCACAGGGGTGGTTGATGTTAAGTTCATATATCTAGTACAGCTCACGTCGGGATCATTGCTGTCCTGGATCACTCCCCCCTCCGGCATGGAATAACTTGTTCAATAACCAAACTTGACTTGACTGTTTGGCTTCTGCAAAATGCCTTTCCACTCGAGAGTTGATATCAAATCTCCTAATGGCAATGTAATGCTCCCTAGCGTTATCCTCACGTTTAGTCTGACCCACATATGCCTTCCCGCAGGGACACTTCAATAGGTAGACTACATTTTTGGTGTTTCAATTAAAGAAACTTTGGATCGGGTATTGTCTGCTGGTGTGAGGATGGTAATATGATGACTGAGCTGCATTGGGTGCAGTTACCACAGGCAAACATGCCAATGGGTCTAGGGAGTGAACTGAGACAGTCATTACCATGGGAGGTCATGGAACAAAATTTGGCGGAGGTGTCGGCCTTGATGAGTGTGTCACAGATGAAAAAAGACATTTGTGCAATTTCTCATCACAAGACAAAACGTGCCAGTGTTTCTTTACAATGGATTTTATATGCCCACCGTGTGTATTGTAAGTCAGTATAAGGGATCTGTGATTACTTGTGCCCTTATTCATCAAGCGATAGCGCCAGGTAGTGTCTGACGAGCGCCAGGTAGCGGCAGCTAACGGCGACTACCGACTCAAGTATGCCCGGCGGCGGTCACAATGATGCATTTATCAAGCAAAATGAGGCTAGCGCCGGCGAGAGCGACGGCTAGCGCGGCATTCATCATGAAGACGCCTGGACCGAACAGCGCCGCTGCAAATTCCCTCACAGCGCCAGGTATGAGCTGTCGCTCCCTGGCGATGTCCAATGCATTTCAATGGAGCAATCTATAATTATTTATAATTAATTGGTATTATGTTTTTTTTTTTTTTTTTTTAATGTCAAAAAATCGGAGACCACTTCTGCAATGTTAGGATTTATTTTTAAGTAAAAAAAAATTTAAAAAAAATTTGTGCAGAATTGATCTAACAGGTCTGAGATTAATGTATTCATATTACAAAATTATTCTAAAAACATGTATAATGTTACATTCAAAAAATATGGTTGTTTAGGGGTTAAAAACTAGTTAATACCCATCACCGCCAGCGCTCTGGGGTTTAAACAAGGAATGGACAGCGACAGCACATTCGGAGCATGATTTGTTAATGAATATGAAGCTAGCCGTTCGCTCTGGCCATTCGTTGTCAGGCGCTCACATACAACGCTGGACCTGTGAAACAGCGACCCCCCAGCCCGTATTCAACATTACCGCACACCGACTGAGTCGCTGTCATCAAGCTAACGCCGGCCAAGCACAGCGAATACTGGCTGGCGCTGAAAAAATCACGCTACAGTCGCTCATCTGTCGCTACCTGGCGCTATTAATGAATCGGCCTCTAAGTTTAATTTAAAGATTTTTTTTTTTTTACCAGCTACTGTGCTCAACTGCACATGGTTAACCTTTGCCGGTGCTGGAGAAAAAGTTAATCCAGCAAAACAAGTGGATGACCAGAAGCAATCATTCATTCATATCCCAATTTCCTGCTGCTAAACAACTTTATCCTTCACACCACCTTAGAAATGGCAGAGCTGTACTTTAATAACTTAAAGACCTGAATGTACAAAAACTTTGCTTAATGCTTGATCACTAATGACAGTAAATCAAGTCTAGTTTCCCAGAACTCTGCTACACAGTGATTAATATTCATGGCGTGTCAATGGAGGTGACAACACAAGTCTTATGACCGCACTGCAGCACGGCCGTCTTTACGCGCCATGCAATAAAAGAACAATTCCGCTCAACGCCCTCAGCGTCTCCATTATGCCGTGGTTAAATACAATCGCTGTGTAACCTTTAAATAATCCAGAATGCTGCATAGGAATGTTTAATTAGAAATGTATCCATCTTGCTCCAGCCATGGTTATACATTTTCCAGGGCAGAGAGAATATGGAATTGAAAGTTCACCTCTAGACATCAAGAATGTAAAACGTCCTGTTCAAAGTCAACTTGAGGTCCACAGTGCTGATGACCTGATGTGAGATAAAGGAGTTTCCCTGAGCTCCATTTATACAGTATCTGACATTAATCTGCCATCTTTGTGAGATAAGCAGTGGTGGGCAGACAGTTTGTTTTGTTTATGGAAGGAAGGGGCTTGTGATGGGCTAGAATGGAGCTCTCCATACTTGCACTGAAGTTAAGCTGATTTTAATGCAATGCACACAGCATCATTTAGCCCTGTCGCTGCGATCATAGAGGATATCACTGGGGCAGCGCTCAGTGAGGGAATGAAAAAAAATCTGCCCCCTCCTGACCTAGTCTCAGAGAAAATCGCGTACAGCGCCGAAACGCGGCATTTATTTCTGGATCTTATTTGTACACGGACGGAGATAAATACTCACCTTCTTTCTATAAGTGGCCATTGTGATTCTGGTTGTTGGTGATAGAACCTGTTGCTGCTTATCTCTGTACTTGTTTTGGATATGTTGGTTTTTTATCTATATTTGTGAGTGGACAATGTAATAAATTTAGGGGTGACCCAGTCCCCCCTTAGGCCAGTAATAAAACACACCACTAAAATATCCAAATACTTTTATTTAGGCAAAACATTATAACATTACACTATTAATATGGGCGCAGCATGCAATTCCCTAATATTATATAGCAGGAAGAGGGCATTTTAGGGAGATAAGAGTTATTATGTGCAGTATCTAGCAGCTGCTAGTGGGAGGCCATAGAAGATATTCCGTTGGTATCCCCCTCTAAATGTGTTTATGTTTTTTAATTGTCTTTTTATCAATTGTTTTCTGTTTTTAAATTGAAGAAGAAATGTACAAGATATCAAGGTTTACATCACCTCATGATTTTTCTTTTGAAAAAAGTGGGCGTGGCCCTTGGATCTGTGATGCTGCATAATAATCAGCTCTCTGACAGCAATGTGATGAATCTGGAGGAGGAGACGGAGGAGGAGGCAGGAGGAGGGAGGGACAAGCAATTCTGTCCCGTCTTGGCCATTTCTGCTTTAATTTAAAAATGGAAAACAGTTTAGGACAGTGCCAAATGTAGCCCGACACAATGGTGTAACACTTACCTTTGCCTGAAGTATCACTTTAAGCAGAGTGCCTGTAAACTGGACTCCCATACCCAGTAATCATATACATTCAATGATAAATCTCCATGAAATATTGTTTTCTTATCAAAGCAAGTAAATGTATAGCATTACCCATATCTTGCCAGTCTCTGGAATAAGGTGAAGAGCTAGATTATTAGGGGGCACATGCCCCAAGGCCTCCACCACTTGCCCTACAAAGGGGGCCTCCACCAACCTTTGGGTTATGGTCTGGTCCAGGAGGCTTTTCAGTATGTGGTCTGATGGGCCGCGGGGCCAAAGCTGTCAATCGGTGGCCGCTCACTGCACATAAGCCACCAAGCACATCTGCTGGCAGCTCAATGCAGGGAACTGTTTTCTGCTGGACCAGCTGGGCGACTACACTAATGGCAAAGCAGGAGTTCCCAAGCAGCACACACCTGCACAAGGGTGGCACAAGGGACTTGATCTGACGTTCCAGTAAGTAGCGGGTGCCAGACAACCACCAATCAGTTACTTGGCTGGGCTATTATTTTAAAGGAAAAAAAAATACTGTATCTCGGGCCTCCACCAAACTTAAAACGGATCTTCAGCATCATTTCATGAAAAGCCCAAACCCTTACCTTAAAAAACTATTCTCCGGCATCTAAAATAATATATTTTAGGTTTTTAGTCGCTTACTTTTTATTTTTTCTCCCACTGGGCTGCAACTCTGTTCAGGACTCCCACGGGCATCGCCATCTTGCCTCAAAAGCATCACATACTGAGGAAAGGAGGGAGGCAGGGAGTACAGGGGGGCGGGTTAAAGACAGAGCAGAGCTGGGGTCAGGAAAAGGTCAGCAATCCCAGAATGCAGAGCGGCACAGTCAGAAAACACTTTCTGTTTGCCGGCAGCCTGAGACGCCATGTGGATGTTTAAAGGCTCATAAGATGCAGTAGATGCAGGTAGCATGATTTTTAATGTGTCTAGAGTGGGGGAAAACATATAAGATAGACTCTTAATTAGGGTGAAGGGCGGGTTTAATAGGGCCCTGGGGTGAACCAGACCCAAACGGCAAGATCCTGGACAAATGTAGCTTTGGTCTGAATTTGAAGCCCGTCACTAGTTAAATACCACAAAGCAGCATGCTGGTCGGGTTCATATGGTAATTTGGCGCTTACAGAAATATAGACAGGAAAATATACAATGTAACAAACCGCAAATCAACAATTGCTCATTCCGGTTCTGCCTGATGAGATTTGTGTTAAACGTGCAGCCATTACTTTTAGGTGCCAAGTTCCATTCAAACCCGTCATCTATTTCTGTTTTCCGATAAACAGTGTTTTTTATTATTGCTAACTAGATATATTTTATTTTTTTCCAAATGGCATTATTCCATGAGAAAAAAAACATCCGAAGTGTGAGCCTGTAGCTCTCTGAATATTTGAGTAATGAAATGTAAATAATAGGGAAATATTTCTTCAAAGAAGTGAATGGCAATGCCATCGTCATGAGCGCTGCCTCTATTAACCACGTTGGGCCTCCACTCCCGGTCTCCTGCTTCATTTCATGCGTTGGGAAGCAGAGAAATTGCTGTGTTTACAGATCCCTTCACCTAATGGCTTGCTGTCACATGGATTTGAATTCCTTATTTGGGTTGGGAAAGTAACCTTTACTGTAATGCAGAACATGTCATTGCAGAGTAATCGTAAGTAGTGATGGGCCTCGGATCCATGCTGAAGCTAAATTTTACTTGGTTCACTCCATTCTGCATTTTGGCCTACTAGGTCAAATTATTCAACACTCCCCTGCTGATAATGGCAGGTGGCATGCCGACCATTACTGCCCTGGGAACTGATATAGGTATAGGATACCTTACAGTTCAAAAAAGAAAAAAAATAACCTACTGTTTCCATTTCTTCCTTCATATGTCCTCCATTGGGCATTGTCCTCTTTGCAGGCCTGCGGGGTCAGATGCTCCCAATCTGGTCCATTGGGCTGTAATCTTCTTGATGCTGGGGAGCTGCTATTGCAGCCAGCCCCACGGGCATCTCTCCCCTCTCCTCTTTTCTTGGCATCCTGCCAAGCTAATCCCCGCCTACCCCGGGCTGGGAGGCTTTTACACCACAGAGGAGGAGCCTCTGTGAAATCTCCCCTGTGTGACTAAGGAGCCTCCGTCGAACCCCCCCCCCCCCAATTTGACAAATAATGTCACTTGAGGGGAGGGACAAAGAGAAACATTGCAACAATAACTTCCATTATTGCATAAGAACAACCAGTACACTGGGACTCCCCAAACCTGGTGTTTAAGCACCTACCTCTTATATAAAATACATGAATATATATATTTAGATCCAGTACAATTTTATTATGTAGTGAGTGACTTGAATAGCTGTATACCATGTTAATAGCTGAGTTACACTTTGTTTATAGTTGACCTTGGTAGCATGGCCGAGTGGAGATATCTGCCTCCTTCCCTCCCCTCCCCCACCCTTTATACACAGCCTTCCTCTCTGAAGTCCGGGCTGTTATGCTGGTGGAGCCCAGCCCCCCCCCCCCCCTTTAGCCGATGACACCGGCCGGGTCATCATGGGGGGCTGATGGCTGGCCAGGATTGATTGATTTGATCTTGCTGAGAGGGGGCTCAGCTGCACATATGGTACTAAACTGCCGCCCATCACTACGGGCGCGTCCTTGTCCAATCGGACGAGCTGCGTCAGGGGGCGGGAGTTACACCTTGCACTAGTGGGGGGAGGTGGGGGCGGGAGGAGGAGGGTGGCCTGATGCTCTGCCATGCCACATAAAAGGAGACACCATTCAAAGAGACAGCACCCCTGGAGAAGCCGCAGCGGAACGGCGGAACGCGTGGGGTCTCCTGCCTTCAATCCACTGCCTGATGATTAGTCCCGTTTGACCACAAGGACAGTATGATCTTTATTTTTTCTTTCCAGTGATTGCTTACTACCTCAGCTCCCTTAAACAGCCCTGCACTAACAGCACTTTTGTGGATTGGGTTTGCATTGGGGGTCTCATCCACTGCTTTACTTGGTGAATATAGCCTCCCTATCTAGCATTTGCACTTTAAATTTGATTGATTGCACAGGTTTCATGGTTTTGATGAATTATTTGTAGTAATTACCTTTTTATACTTGTATTTTTTGCACAAAGTGGAGTAATTGAACACTCACTTGAGTAATTAGAAATATATAAAAAATAAATATATATTTTTGGGGGGGGCAATTTGTGGAGCTATTTAATACTGATTTCTATTTGTACTTTTTGATACCTTGTGGTCTTCTATAATATGGATTGCTAAGTATTTTAGCATCTCAGGAATAGTGGATGAATTGATTTTAACAGTGTCTTTGTGTTGCATGTGTGTTTTAATTTTTGCTATAGTGTAACACTTAATAAAATGTTATTGTTTTATGGTATTTGTGAAGTTGTGTCCCTTTTTTATGACCCTTGTCAATTTGGTTTGGCCCATAAGCACCTACCTCTGTTATCGAAATCGTTCAAGTTTCTCTACATCTAAATCAGTTGAGCTTTATGGATTTTTGCAGCTCTATTAAGGTGCTTTGCAGACCTACGATTTCTGTCACTCTTAAAAATAGACTGGACATCCATTTTAAAAGGTAAGTCCAATTCTCTGGACTTAACCCAAAGACCTCAGATGTGTTAACAGACACAAGGTGACCCGCATTCTTTCCACCTGCCCCCATGCTTCACTATCCTAACCCACAGCACCGGTATGAGAAGCCGAGGCAGCAAGTGGGAGTGGGCTCTGCCTAGAGCTCTCCCAGTGACTTCAGTGGGTGTCTCCGTACACCAGAGATTTTCATGTACAGAGTCACCCAATCAGAGTCAAGAGCCAGGTTACAGCATTCGCCCTAGGACATCCCGATTTGGAATCACTCACTTATCTTGCATCCCATGGGCATGCACGGGCCACCAGTGGCATTCAAAATATCCCTCTAAATAGCTGCGGTGGGTATGTGGAGTCGGGGTTTTTCTTTTACATGAGTTTTGTTCTTTTCTCTACACTACTTATGATCTGGGAAGGGGTCCTTATATAACAGTTACAGTAAAAGGGTAGAATGGTCAATAATCAACCTTGTGGTGAGTGGCTTGCTGCTACCCCTACCCAATTTTCCACACCCCCCTCAAGGGCATCGGGGGGTGTATAAGAGCCCGGTGCCCATTAGGCGAGCAGTGTGATTGTCCTGGGTGACCGAGAGCCAGGGAACCAGACTTTAATGATGTTCGAATTTTGACATTAATGGCTCTATTGTCCTTTACAACTTGAGGACAAATACAGTATTACTAGAGATGAGCTAGAGTGGGGAGAATACAGTTCGGAAGTCCTATGTCCAGATATCCAGTCCAAAATATCCGGAATTCTGGAGTATCGACAATAGCTCAGGCCACCACAAAGGGTACACTGGTATGGAGGTCCCCTTACCAGTTAACAAGCAGTTCAAAAAGAAAAAAAAAAAACAATGAATGACTAATATCACTGGATAGTAGGGACATAAAGGGGGATTTTCCCTTCTTCGGGGACATGAGGTCAAATGGGGATTACACAGAGGCTTCTCCTCTGTGTTATAATAGGCTTCCTGCCCAGCAGCCTGACATTAGGTTAGCGGGATACAAAGGAAGGATCCCAGATGCTGATTGGGTGGCTACAATAATGGTTCTTTGCCAACAGCACCCTCGGAACCAGGGCCGAGCCTCTTACCCACTGAGCCTGCAAAGAGGACGCCGCCCGGTGGGGGACAGATATAGAAAGACATGGCAATGGTGAGATTTTTTTAATTTTGTTTAATTTAAACATTTTTTGGCTGTTTGTGAACTGTTAAGAGGTCAAAGGGAGCCCTATACCAGTTAACAGGGTAGTGATGGCTGGCATGCCACCTGCCTGCATTGGCCGGTGGCATGTCGAATGATTTAACCCTGGATCTGTCTTAGGCCATGAATTACAGCCCATCACTGAGTGATATAATAAAAAATGTCTATGCCACATATTGAAATCAACATTATAGGCTGGCCTGCAAGCTAACAGGGTTGAGTGCTGTGGCTCCTTTAAGACTTTTGTATCCTAATTGCCCTGCTAACGTGCACCTCCCAGGTTAGTTATAAAATGGTCTGAGTGGCTGCCACCCCCCCTTTGTTTCTTTTGAATTTGTGCAAGCACATGGTGTGTGGGGTCTAGGCTGTATTGCAAGGTCTTTGACCCTTCCACCCCATGGCTTGCACTTGAGAGGTTTAGGGCAACCTCAGGTAAGCCTGCACCCAATTTATCTATTGCACTGTATGTCCCAAATGGGCTCTCAGAGATTAGAGTTAGGACTGCACCCCACAGAGGCACTTTGGCGCAGTGGTGCAGCTTAAGCATACTTCTGCAGATGTGTGTGACCGAGTCCCCGAGAGGTTTTTAACCAAGTTTAGAGACAGATTATAGGCTGGCCTGCAAGCTAACAGGGTTGAGTACTGTGGCTCCTTTAAGACTTTTGTATCCTAATTGCCCTGCTAACGTGCACCTCCCAGGTTAGTTATAAAATGGTCTGAGCGGCTGCCACCCCCCCCTTTGTTTCTTTTGGATCGGAGGGAAGGGGGCGGGGCCAGGTGCGGCGTGCTGTCCCGCCCCTTCTTCTCCCTCCCTCTCTTTCTCTCAGGAGCTGCTGGATAGCTGGACGCCATTTTCAGTGTGTGTGAGTGCCCTGTCGGGCTTCCCCCCATTTTTACTAAATTTAATGCCCCAGTCGCGCTTGGGGCAGCGCTGGCCCCCTCTGCCTTTACATGTTTTTTATTATGCAGTTGTGTGTGTGCATGTGCTTATGGACATCTCTTGTGTCTTTCAGGAGGACTCCCTGTGCCAATTGCTTAAAACGGGGTTCTCCCGATCCTAGGTCCCTAGCAGAAATTTGGGGCAATTGTAAATCCTCCCACTTGGGACTTAAAGGGGCATCCCGGGTTGCTTACCAGCGTAATTCCCTTGGGTCATTGCGACTACCTTAAAATCACCATATGGAGGCTCCACAGGATACCGGGCTCGGGCTCCCTTCGGGACAATCCTGGCTATTTGTGGGTTGTGGGTATCCCTTACGGGGGAGAATGTACTTATTTGCATAACATGTGCGCAACAGGACCCCAGGCGTCTGGGTCAGTGCTGCCCGCCTCACCTACCCCACCCCGCATCATCCGTACCCCAAGTGACACTGTCATTAGTGGGGAGTCGCACTCGGATGTATGTGCCAGGCTGGCCAACCTCGAGAAAATTATTTCTAGCTCAGTGGGCAGAAAGGCCGCTGCTAAGAAAAGGTAATTGATTTTGATGATTATGACCCCCATGACTGATTATTCCCCGCTTGAGGAGGGAGAATTGTTTGAGGAATATGAGACTGAGGAATTGCAGTTCTTTGATTCTGATGCCGGGCAGGCGCTGGGGGATGCTGTGGATACCCCCAAGGTCCTGACCCATCTGTTAGAGGTTCTGGATATTTCCCCACCAGCGGAGGCCCCTCCGAAGAAGGGGGAATTCTTTGGGTTCTCTAAGCCCCGCTTGGAGTTTCCAAATCAGGATCATTTTGACAGCATGATTCTTAGAGAATGGGAGAAGCCGAGTCGCCTTCACGGTGTTCCTCAGGGATGGGATAGGAAGTATCCCTTTCCGGTGGACGCGATGAAGCGCTGGTCTTCCCCTCCCGAGGTTGACACACCCATTTTAGGATTGTCCAACACCTCCGTTGTACATACGCCTGACGCCACTACCCTTAAGGATGGCGAGTACAAGTGCATTGATCAGATGGCATGTCATGCCTTTGCCAGTGTGGGTTCTGCCTTGCGACCTGTCGCATCGGCACTCGAGGCTGTGGCCACCAGGTCGGAGATCAGGGACATGTTAAATGGGTCCCAGCTCAACCCGGGCAGCGTTGAATTCACAACCCTTAAGAGCTGTGAATTGTTCATGAATTTTGTTTTGTCGGCTATGGACGACACTATTACCATGTGTAGTAGAACTTCGGCCCTGTTGGTGGCCATGCGCCGATCGGTCTGGCCGCGGCAGTGGGGGGCAGACATTGCGGCCAAGAAGTCACTTACAACTTTGCCCTTTTTGGGAACGCGGCTGTTTGGAGACAAATTGGATTCTGTGGCGAAGGGTGGAAAGCTACCTCAGCATAAGAAGCTGCGTCGCTCCTTTCGGGGGGCAAGCTCCTTTAATCATTCCTTTTGCAGTGCCAGAGGGGGCAGAGGTCTTGCCTACTCTTGCTTTAGAGGTGATTCCTGGAACAGAGGTAGAGGACGTGCCCGTACGGCCTCTACCTGGGGTTCCAGGCCCAAGCCCGCTGCCAAGCCAGCTCAACAATGAGGAGGCGCCCTCACCCTTGCGGGTGAGGGGACGGCTGCGGCTCTTCTTCCAGGTCTGGGCACAGGAGGTCAGAGACAAGTGGATATTGGAAGTGGTCTCGTCTGGGTACAAACTGGAGTTCGAGTCCCGGCCTCCTCCCAGATTCCTAAGGTCTCGGGTGCCATCGGATCCTCGGGCGGCGCAGGGGCTCCTGTTGGCTGTAAAGAATCTTCTGGACATGGCGGTCATATGCCTGGTGCCTCTTTCAGAGAGAGGCCGGGGCTATTATTCCAACCTCTTCACGGTTCCCAAAAAGGATGGCTGCATAAGACCCATCCTAGATTTGAAGCTTCTCAACAGGTTCATCAGAACCAAGAAGTTCCGCATGGAGACTCTGTGTTCAGCCATCGGTTCCCTTCGTCAGGGGGATTTCATGACGTCCATAGAAATCAAGGATGCTTACCTTCATGTACCAATTTTCCCAGCGCACCAGAGATTTCTCAGGTTCGTGGTGGGAGATCAGCATTTTTAGTTTGTGGGTCTCCCGTTCGGGCTGACCTCGGCACCGAGGGTGTTTACCAAGGTTCTGGCGGGCATAATGGCCCTGCTCAGAGCCCAGGGTATTCGCATTGTGCCGTATTTGGACAACCTACTCATTACAGCTTCTTCCCTCTGCCAGGCGGAGTTGGACACCAGGGCGGTGGTGGCGACGCTGGAAAGGTTCGGATGGGTGATCACCACCCCAAGTCTTCTCTCTCCCCATCAAGGGAGATCTCCTTTCTGGGCATGAATTTGGATACCATTAAGGCCAGAGTGTTCCTACCTCAGCCAAAGGTGCAGAGGGTTCAGGATCTGATACGTGTTCTCCTGACCAACCCTCGTCCTTCCATTCGGCTAGGGATGACTCTGGTGGGTTTGATGGTGGCCTCCTTCGAGGCAGTCCCCTTTGCTCAATTCCACATGAGATCGCTACAACTCCATCAATTGTTGAAATGGGACAGATGTCCACAGTCCTTGGATAAGTCATTTCTGATGTCTCCCAGGGTTCGGCAGTCCCTTCAGTGGTGGCTGGAATCAAGCAATCTGATGAGGGGCCCCTCATTGGGAGATGGTTACCATGGATGCCAGCCTGTCGGGCTGGGGAGGTTTCTGGAAAGATCACCAGGGGTTGTGGGGTCCTCAGGAGGCTCACAACCCCATCAATGTCTTGGAGCTCAGAGCTATCCGCCTGGTTCTGTCGCGTCTGACACTTCACCTACAGGGTTTACCGGTGCAGGTTCGATCAGACAATCGTACTGCGGTAGCTTACATCAATCACCAAGGAGGGACTCGCAGCAGGAGTCCCCTCAGGGAAGTCTCTATGATTCTGACATGGGCGGAGAGCAATGTTCCTTGCATCTCGGCAGTATACATTCCGGGAGTGGAGAACATGGAGGCGGACTCCCTGAGCAGGGGATTCTCTCGCCGAGGGGAATGGTCTCTCAACCACAAGGTGTTTCGGGCCCTGTGTCACAAGTGGGGGACTCTGGAGGTGGATCTCTTGGCCTCTCGGCACAATCACAAGCTCCCAGCCTTTGTATCTCTGTCTCACGATCCTCTGGCCCTGGTAGTGGATGCCTTGTCCCTTGCCTGGAGGGATCTGGGGTTTCTGTACCTGTTTCCCCCCTTCTCCATGGTGGGCAAAGTTGGTGCGCAAGCTGCCGCTAGAGGGGGCACCAGCAATTCTGGTGGCCCCAAGGTGGCCAAGACAGGTTTGGTTCGCAGACGTCGTAAGGTTGGCGGTAGATCAGTACAGGCTGCCCCTGTCTCCAGATCTGATCTCTCAGGGTCAACTACATTACCCCAATTTACAAACGCTTGCTTTGATGGCGTGGCTGCTGAAACCTTCATCCTGAGGGAGGAAGGTTTGTCTGAGGTGGTTATTCAAACCTTGATTAGAGCTAGAAAGAGGTCTTCCTCTACCATTTACTATAGGACTTGGCGTTCCTATATTGAGTGGTGTGAGGCTAGGGCCTTACCTTGCAGGGTGTTTTCGATTCCTAGGATTTTGTAGTTTCTTCAACACGGTCTGGATCTAGGGTTCCAGCTCAGTACTTTGAAGGGTCAGGTTTCTGCCCTGGCTGTCTTTTTTCAAAGCTTGTTTGCTTTGCATCATCTGGTCAAGACTTTTTTCCAAGGGGTCACTCATGTTCGGCCCCCTAGAAAGCCTTTGGTTCCCGTTTGGGACCTAAATTTGGTTCTTTCGGCCCTTTGAACCGATGCAGGATGTGGCTCTTTCTGTGCTCACTCAAAAGGTTTCCTTTTTGGTGGCTATTACCTCTGTTCGGCGTGACTTTGAGTTGGCGGCTCTGTCTATTCAGGCCCCTTACTTTGAGAGACACCAGGATAAGGTGGTTTTTCGCTTTAAACCAGATTTCCTTCCTAAGGTGGTTTCTGCTTTCCATCTCAATCAGGATGTAGTTCTCCCTTCCTTGTGTCCTAAGCCTAGCATTGACAAGGAGAGGGTTTTGCACTCTTTGGATGTGGTTCGTTGTGTGAAGTACTATTTGGTTGCTACTTCTCCTTTTCGTAAGACGGACACCTTGTTCGTGGTGCCTTCTGGGCCCAGAAAAGGTTTGGCGCCCGCCAAGTCTACCATTAGTAAATGGATACGTCAAGCCATTGTTGGGGCCTATTCCGCTTAGGGGAGGGTTCCTCCTTTTAAGATCACTGCTCATTCTACTCGTGCCGTTGGGGCTTCCTGGGCCTTTCAGCACCAGGCTTCTGTTGAACAAGTTTGTAAGGCTGCTACTTGGTCTTCCGTTCATACTTTTTCAAAGTTTTATAAGGTTGATGTGCGGGCCTCAGCGGATACTGTTTTTGGCCGCAAGGTTCTGCAAGCTGCAGTGGTTTAAAGTGGACCAACACCCAGGATTTTGACTATCCTGGGTTTTGGTCCACTTCAGGGGGACACCCCAATTAGGGGTGCCCCGCTGTGTAAAACCCCCCAGAAACCCTCCAAAACTCACCTCACCATGCTCCCACGTAGCCTGGGTGTTGGTGCATTTTTTGCTGTATTTGGATCCCCACCCATGACGGACACTGCTATTGGATGTTCCATATGTCATGAATAGTGGAAGCGGGGTGTGTGACATACTTGGAATAATACCATTTTGTGATTACTCGCCTGTAAAATGGGTATTATAAGTATGTCACACACCCCGCTTCATCCCGCCCTTTTTTTTGTATTCTGGATCCTTTATATGGTGAATCTTTTTATGGTTAAGAATGTTTTATTAGTTCTTCCTGGTCCCCTTACTGCTGTCATATACTGGGGAATGTGTGGGAGGTCCCAGGTATTTATGGACCGGGAGGTGCTTTTTTTTTGCTTTCATCTCTGCAGAAGTTCGCCCTCCACTGGACCATAACCCATATGTCATGAATAGTGGAAGTGGGGTGTGTGACATATTTATAATACCCAATTTAAAGGTGAGTAATCACAAAATGGTATTTTTCATTCCTTAATATCCAAGGTGCCCATCATCCAGAAATAAAATCTTCATGTCAGGTAAAATGTAATTAAATTAGGCCACCTTAGTGTGAGTCCTGCTCTGCTCAGTGGGAAGCTATGAATAATGTGCAGTGAGGCCGAATGATTACCGTATCTTCCATCCCTGATTACTGTTAAATATAAATATAACCATATCTGACCCCTTTTCCAAGAGGATCTTCACTTTATTAACAGAAACAAAAACGATCTTGGGACTCCTGACACAGTAAATATTGTAAATTGTTTCAATTTGTATACCTGAGATCCCATGTTCCTCCAAGAAACCAAGAGAAACACATTAAAGGGACTGACCACCCAAGTAAAGAAACAAATGGGTACTCACATTTTGTCCCCCACATCTGATCAGTCCTTCTCTGGCCGGTCTCTGGAAGCTCCAGTCACCGGCACTTCCGTGTCGGGATCGCACCCTTCCATCACCAGTCACAGGGGCGCAGCAAAGCCCACTCTATTTACTACAATGGACTGGGTGTGTCAAGCTTTGGCACACCCCCTCAATTGCAGTTGAGAAGCTCAGCAAGGACCCAGTTACTGGACTGGAAAACAGCACTATTTCTTCAACACACAGCCTTTTTAGCTGTCCAAGAAAGGATTATCTCTGCTTAGTTTTTTAATGCCCATTACTTTTTTTCTCCTACCTAAGGTCATTTCAAATGTTGAATGTTTTATGCTCTTTATTTATTTTACTGAAAATCCATGGAAATGGGAAGGGTGAAATTTTAGTTCTCTATGTAATTTTTGGTTGGTTGAGATGAAATTGGCCAACTCTAACCTTTTGGGTTCTTCACGTTAGGAAACCAGTTTTGCCAGTTTTGCAAGATCCAATGGGGTGCTCTCAAGGTGAGTGGATTTCTTGTAGGGGTACGACCACATAGTCATATATGCAGGACAACACATCTGGAAACCTGTGTGGTAATGTGGTGATGGGATCAGCGTTTGTTAGAGGTCAGTGTTTGCTCCTCTGCTATCTTTCTTATAACTTGTGGGAGAATCTGAAAAGGAGGGAATGCGTAGGCTAGAGGAAACCTCCAAGACTGTACCTGTGACAACAGCCTTCTGTAAGCAGACAACCCAAATCTCCACCGCCTCTTCTGCCTATAGTCAAGCCCCCATTTGCCGGTACGCTAGGAACACCTCGCCGGACACGGTTGCCCCCAGTTCTTTATAGGCGCAAAGGATGTCTGCATACGGTGAAGGTCGATGAACCTCGAGGGTATCCCAAAGCCAAGGTCATAGGGTAGACAGTCCGGATGATGCGTCAAAGTACAGGGATGAGACAGGTGCGTAGTCAGGGGTAGCCAAAGGGTCAAGCCAGGAGGTCAGAGATCGCGGGGTATCCAAAGGGACAGGCAGGTTCGAGGTCAGACAAAGCAGAGGTGGGTACAGGAATGGTCGATCAAGCCGGGTCGGAAACAGATAATAACCAACGTAATCACACTCTAATCACAAGCGACTATAACGAGCACTGAGCACTGGGCTGATTCCAGATTTATTGGGGACCTGACCAATGGCAACCCGGGAATGAGTGTGGGTGTGGTGATTGGTGCAACAACACTGATTGACTGGACAATTATCCAGGGGCTTTTCAGTCTTGGCAGCAAGGCTGACCAGCCCCTGATTCCATCAGGTGTGGAGGACGCTGCGCTGCCTGCCACTCGCAGCCCAGCACCTCCTAGTGGGAAAACTTAGAGACTGTGGGGCGTGTGCCTGAGCGTGTGCCCGCACAGCCCGCTGAAGGCAGTCAAAGTGACGTGCTGCGCTCCCCGTCATCCAGGAGCAGCGGCCGCACTCAGCAGCAGGAGCAGCAGATGCTCGCCGCATGCCCCCAGACACAGGTAAGTTTCTTACATTACCCCCCCTGAGGGGGGGCCCCAGGACCCTCCACCTAGGATTTAAGAGGATTTTCTTTATGAAATTTTATGATCAAGCAGTCTGCATGCACATCTCTAGCTGGGACCCAACTCCTTCCTTCTGGACCATACCCTTTCCAGTCGACTAAATATTGCAAGGAATTCCGGAGGAAACGGGAATCCAAAATTTGGGCCACTTCGAATTCTTGCTGACCATCAACTAGGATGGAAGAAGGAGAGGAATCCTCCTTCACTCCCCTTGCGGACTTAAGGAGGGAAACATGAAAAGAATTACAAATCCTCAAGGATGGTGGAAGTTTGAGTCTGTATGTGACTTGGTTGATTTTCTGCAAAATGGGATAAGGGCCGATATATCGAGGTCCCAATTTTACAGAGAGTTGGCGTAGCGCCAAATTTTTGGTAAACAGCCAGACCAAATCCCCCACTTTATAGTCTGGATTATTGGATCGGCGACGATCTGCAAAGACCTTCTGCTGACCCGATGCTTGGACCAAATGCCGCTGAATCTTGGCCCATAAGTCTGGTCACTGGGACAACCAATCGTCTAGAGAAGGCAAACCAGAGGACGAGCCTGAAAGTGGCGAAAACCTAAGACCCCTCCCATATACACACCGAAGGGCCCCCGTGGAGGAGTTAACTGCATTATTGAAGGCAAATTTGGCAAAGGGAAGAAATTGGGACCACTTTGACTGAATATCGGAGGTGAAGCAACGGAGATATTGTTCCAATGATTGATTGGTCCTTTCCGTCTGCCCATTGGACTGAGGGTGAAATGCTCAAGACAAAGAGACAGTGAAACCTAGCTGGGTGCAGAATGCCCTCCAGAAGCGTGACACAAATGGGACCCCCCTATCTGAGACCACATCTTCTGGAATTCCATGAAGTCTGAAAATATGATCTAAGAAATATTGAGCCAATTCTTGGGCTGTGGGCAGATTTTTTAGGGGGACAAATTGCGCCATTTTGCAAAATCGATCTACCACAACCCAGATAACGGTATATCCCTGGGACTGTGGTAAATCAGTAACAAAATCCATTGCCAAGTGCGTCCAAGGTTGTAAAGGAGTGGACAGGGGCACCAGAGGTCCGGCAGGAGCTGAACTGCGGGTTTTGCTATGGGCACAAATCTTACAGGCCTGAATAAAGGCTTGGTTATCTTTCCTGTAAGATGGCCACCAGACATGACGGGCTAGAAGGGCCAAAGTCTTTTTAACCCCTGGATGACCCACCGTCTTGGTCATGAAACTGCTGAAGTACTGCCGGACAGTGGGACAGGGGTACAAAGAGGAGGTGATCGGGTTTGCCCGGAGGAGAATCCGATTTAAACCGACTTAGCTCACTCGATAGATCAGGTTGGATGACAGCTATGTCCTGGGATTATGGGAAGGATCTCCTCTACAGGGACTTTATCAACCTTCTTAGTGAGGTCAATGAGTGGGGCTACCAAGGCGGCAAGTTTTTTTATAAAGGTCCTATAAAAATTAGCAAACCCCAGAAACCTCTGTAAACCCTTCAAATCTTTGGGTTGTTCCCACTGGAGAACTGCAGATACTTTGGCCTGATCCATTGTTAAACCAGTATCGGCGGCAATGTATCCCAGGAACAGAACCTCAGAAACCTCAAAAACGCACTTTTTTAGCTTAGCGTAGAGGTGATTCTCACTCAATTTCTGTAGAACCATCCGTACATGCTCCCTATACCACAAAACGGCCCAAGTATTCTCTAGAAACTTCAAAGTCCTGGAAGACTGCCAGAGCATTACATAGGCTGAATGGCATAATGAGATATTCGTAGTGCCCATCCTGGGTGTTGAAGGCAGTCTTCCACTTGTCTCCCAGTGGGATCCTGATTAAATTGTAAGCTCCCCTCAGGTCAAGCTTAGAAAAAACCTGGGCCCCAATGACCTGGTTAAAGAGTCCCTCTATTAAGGGAAGGGGTTATTTATTTCTTATTTCTAACTGTAATTTTATTCAGGCCCCTATAGTCAATACAGGGGTGCAAGCCGCCATCTTTCTTTTCCACCCGCTGGTAAGACAGACACCCGAATAAAACCCTTCTGCAGATTCTCAACTATGTATTCTTTCATGGCCTTATTCCCAGCTCAGGTTAAATGATAACCAGGCAGCATAGTTCTGGTTAGAAGATCAATAGGGAAGTCAAAAGGCCTATGAGGAGTTCATCAGCGGCTTTTTCAGAAAACACGTCTACAAAATCTGCATAGGGTGTAGGGATTCCCTCAGCAGTCAAGCGAGTGGCACGTACGGGAAGCTCAAAACAAGACTGGAAACATTGTGGCCCCCACTTGATAACCTGCCCAGAGACCCAGTCAATTTGGGAATTGTGTTTGGACAGCCAGGGTAGTCGCAAAACCAAAGAGGCATCTTAAGGAGAAGAAAGCTCATTAATTTGGTATGTCCCGCCCCCACTCTAACAAACACTGGTGGAGTTTAGTACTGAATCAGGCCCCCGACAAGGGGAGTATTATCAATGGCTTTGACTCTAATTGGATTGGCTAAAGATTGCAGCGGAATCTTTAACGCTTGAGCCAGGCCCCACTCAATACAATTCCCGCCACCCCACAATCCAAAAGAGCCTCTACAGATCTGGACTCAAAATCATAACTAATCTCAACAGGCAACGTAATTTGTGTGCACCACAGAGGAAATACCTTGCAGCCTAGGTGGGTTTCCTCGACCCCACCTAGGCTCTGAATTTTCCTGATGCCTGTTTCCGAGGGCAGGACCGAAACAAATGACTGACTTTAAAGGCATAGACCTTATGACAGACACCTCCGCCTCTCAGCTTCAGAAAGCTTGGCTGCCCCAAGCTGCATAGGTTCTTCAGAAGAAGAGGGGACTAAGGCCTCAGGCTTCAAACTGACTTCAGACTGGGCCCATGTTTCCAGGAGTCTCTCTCGTATGCGTCGATCGATGCGGATAGCCAATTGCATGGTTTTATCCAAGGTATTAGGTACTGGATGATTTACCATGACATCTTTTATGACCTCTGACAGACCAAGCCAAAATTGCCCACACAATGCAGGATCATTCCAGCGAGAATCCACTGCCCAGCGTCGAAATTCAGAGCAATATTCTTTTGCCGGTCTTCGCCCCTATCTTAGAGATCGTAGCTTAGCATCGGCAGTAGCCCCTAGGTCCGGGTCATCATACAGGATCTCCATGGTCTTGAAGAATTCCTCGACAGATTGGAGAGCGTAATCCTGAGGGGAGAGGCTAAAAGCCCAGGACTGGGGATCCCCATGCAGAAGGGAGATGATAAGTCCCACCCGTTGCTCCTGGGAGCCAGAAGCATGAGGGCGAAGCTGAAAATAGAGCTTACAGGCATCCTGGAAATTGGCAAATTTACTCCGGTCCCCCGAAAACTTTTCTGGAAGGGGAATCTTGGGTTCAACTGGAAAGGCAGCTGTTGCCCCCTGGGGCACAGGGGGTGCAGGAGCTGTTCCAAAATTTGGTCCATCTGTGTGACCCGTTATAATGTGATGCCCAGCGGGACACCAGCCCTCTGTAAGCAGAAAACCCCCAATCTCCACCGCCGCTTCTGCCTATAGTCAAGCCCCCGTTTTCTCGGACGCTAGGAACACCTCACCAGACACGGTTGCCCCAAGGTCTTAAAAGTTGCAAAGGATGTCTGCTTACGGTGAAGTCGATGATCCGCGAGGGTATCCCTAAGCCAAGGTCATACACGGGAAGACAGTCCGGATGATGAGTCAAAGTACAGGGATGAGACAGGTGCATAGTCAAGGGTAGCCAAAGGGTCAAGCCGGGAGGTCAGAGATCGCAGGGTTTCCTAAGGGGCAGGCAGGTTCGAGGTCAGACAAAGCAGAGGTCGGTACAGACAGCGGACGGGGATGGTCGATCAAGCCGGGTCGGAAACAGATAATAACCAACGTAATCACACCCTAATCACAAGCGACTATAACGGGCACTGAGCACTGGGCTGATTCCAGATTTATTGGGGACCTGACCAATGACAACCCAGGAATGAGTGTGTGTGTGGTGATTGGTGCAACAACACTGATTGAGTGGACAATTATCCAGCCCCTGATTCCATTAGGTGTGGAGGACGCTGCGCCGTCTGCCACTCGCACTTGCAGTGCCTCCTAGTGGTGAAACTGCGAGACCGTGGGGCGCGCCTGAGCGCTTGCCCACACAGCTAGAGAGGGGCGGGGGAGGCTGTCATCCAGGAGCAGCGGCCGCAATCAGCAGCAGGAGCGCCGTGCCGAGCGCCCCAGACACAGGTAAGTTTCTTACAGTACCAGTGCATCCACACGCAGTGCTCCAACCCCCCCCCCCCCCCCGACACATGGAAAAGAAAAAGACTACATTTTGTGTTTGCTACTAAGACAAACAGATCCACCTGAGGGGGTCCCCACCTCTGAACTAGTTGAAGGTAAACTCACTGATTCAGTACCTATTCTGTATGGAAGAGCTGTTTTCTGTTTAGAAAGTCTGCTACTAGGTTTAACGAGCCCTTCAGATGTACTGTCGAAATGGACTTCATGTGAGACTGTAAGGGTAACAGAAAAGAGTGAGCTAGAATCTGTAGACTTTGGAACCTGGTTCCTCCTTGACAATTTATATTTGCTATGGTGGTGGTGTTGTCGAAATGCCCTTCCCCACCCACATAGGTCTGAAGTGGATTAGTGCTAATTCCACAGCCTTTAGCTCCCGGAGGGTTTGGTTGGAAATGTATCTGACTAACCGCCTTGGATGTGCTGCGCATCTAAATGCACACCCCAACCCTTGGCGCTGGAGTCAGCGGTAATGAGCACAGGATTTGACTGTCTCCAGGGTCTTACCTCCTGAAGAATCAAAGGATTCCGTCACCAAAGGAGACTGTCTCTGACTGGTAGATTAACCTGGAAATCCAGGAAATCCTGAGTTCGATCCCAGATCTGCAGAAGGAAGGATTGGAGCACAATTGAGTGCACTTTACCACTGGGATAGCAAATGTCAACAGGCCCAGGATTCTCATAATATCTCTCAGAGAGACAATTTCCTGTTGCCTTAACCAGCCAATCTGGGCTGTCAGAATCTGCTGCTTGTCTGCGGGAAGCAGGATCTAACAGAAAACCAAGGAACCCGCTTCTCTGAGCAGGCACCAGGTGTGACTTCTCCCTGTTCACTAACCATTCTAGTCTCTGTAGGGGATCCAGAGTCTCAGATTGTGAAGCAGAGAGGGTTCTGAGTTCCCTGTTAACAAGAGATCGTCTAAGTAGGGAAAAATCTGAATCCCTCAGATTCTTACATGGCTCATGACTTCTGCTAAAATTTACATAAATACCTTCAGAGCCAAGAATATTCCAAGTGCTCTGAACTGACAATGGATCACCTCCAAATCCAGAAGAACCACAAACCTCAGGAATCGATCAATCGGTATGTAACCTGCAAATCTATGTTTACCATGAAGGGTTTTCCACCAGAATATTCATTATGGTAAAGATAGATTCCATTCTGAAATGTTAGTACACAATGAAGTGATTTAAGGACTTCAGATTAGGAATCATTGTGAAGGTTTTAAGACCAGGAACACGTGGGAGTAGAATCCTTGCCCCAAAGACACCTGGGGAACTGATTCATCATTCATCACTCGCTTGTGAAAGAGTCCCTGGATGACTCTGGGAAAGGTTTACCTCTTGTTGGCGGCAATCAGAAATCTACCCAGGGGCATTGACTGGATATCCAGATGATAACCCTGGGTAATGGTCCTGAGAACAAAAGGGTTTTGAACAGATTGCCAGGCCATTGAGAAGAGTAATCTTCCTCCAACCTGAGGCTCGGAGTCAGGGCTTAGTCTTTTCAGATTCTTGTGGAGGGTTACAGACCAGGCTTAGCCTTCTACCCTCTTTATGCTGCCCCCAGTGCTTCTTATGCTCATTTTGTCTAACCTGGAAAGAAAAAGGCCTTTTAGGCTTGGCCAGAATCTTGTTTGATCTTTCAGAAGATCTTAAGAGCGTAGCATCCAATTCTGCTCCAAACATAAAATTCCCCTCAAAGGATAAATGACAGAGCTTAGCCTTGGATGCTAGGTCCCCTGGCCAGGTCTTCATCCAGATATCCTCAGCCAAGGCATCTTTGAGAAAGAATATGGCTCTAAACATACAAGGAAGAGCCTCTAGTAGTGCCAGTTTGGGGGTGTCACTTTTTATAAACCCCTTGAAATTTTGGAGCCAGACCCCAAGGTTTCTGGCCACACAACAAGATGCTAAGGTTGGCTTAAATATAAATGAGGCCGAATCCCAGGCCCTTTTGAGGATACACTAAGTGTCTTCCTGTCTATAAGGTCCATGAGAGTACCTGAATCTTCAAAGATAAGATCTGAAGACCTGGGTCAGGGATACCTCTAGTCTGGGACATTTGATCCAAAGCCCTGGGTCTGAATTATCAAACAGGTAACTACATTTTAGGGTATTAGAGAGAAAAAACTTTTTCTCTGGATACTGCCACACTTACTGGATCATATTTGACACATGGACTGGAAAGGCTCTTTCTTTTCTGGTAACAAACTTGTGGTAAACTGAATCCTGGGCTGATAATGGTTGTGCCTGCTCAGTAATGTTCATAGTCTTGTAAATATCCAGTATTTAGTAGGGCAGAGGTTTCCTCAGAAACCCTAGTCCTAGTACCCTTAGAGGACTAACTTCCACCTGCAAAGCCTGCTTGTTGGGAACAGAAGGCAGGGGAGCAGGATTAGGAGTGGGGGGAATCAGGGAAGAGGATGCCTGGGGGTATCCCAAAGCTTGCCATCAATACAGGTTTGACTAAAGGACCTGCTCCTGTTTTCAATAAAATAGCTTGGTAATTGATACATAAGTGGACAAGCCTGGATTCCTGAGGCTTAGCCTCTTTTTCCTTTTCCCTATCCTCTTTATCCTTCCTAGGATTGGAAAAGCTAGGCTGAAGGAGAGAGGGAGAACATAAAATTTGTAAATACACAGTAAAAATCTAGTCTGACATATGGTGAATAATTGTGACAGCTCATCGGTTTATCCTCGTGAGAGATGTTAAAAGTAGGAGATGTCATGGAGCTCTCTGTTGTAGCTCTCACTGACATCCTGCTTAAGCTGCTATCGCCTCCGTATCAAGCACCACCGCATCCCGATGTTGATAAGGGGCCAGAAGTCTGCAGGAAGGTGCCTCAGTGCAGAAGTGACCCCTGGCCGAAGTGTGAGAGGCTGGAGCACACCACCGCTATTTAGGAGCGGGCTCCCTGACGTGGTAGCGTCGCACCCCAGAAGACAACAGGGAATACTGCCAGACCATTGCCTGACCATACCTCGGTCAGAAACGACCATGAAAACAAGCACTTTGTTTTACGGAGCATGTGTTTAGCGCCGATCCCCAGGCCAGAACCCACACTGAGTTTCAGGTTGTCCAGCACACCCACCTCCCAATATGGCAGCAGTCAAGCAGGTGGGTCAAATTAAAAAAACAAACGGGAGGATGTCTGGATCTCATGTTTTCCTGGAAAAGAAACACAGGACTGGGGATGGGGCGGAAGGGGTGGGGCTTTTAACTTTTCCCAGTTCTGTTTCCTCTTCAAGGGGAAGAGCCTCTCTCTCAATGGGCCATCCTGAAGGACGATTGGAGAAAAATACCTGCCTGGATTGTACCTGGGAATTTTTCACCATTGCCATGGATTTTGGTCCACTACCCTGATGGGGCCAGTTAGTGCCATTGTAAATAAATGTTCATAGTCCTTTCTTTTTTTAATATTATTTTTACAAGTAGTTTTTCTTTAGTTGATTGTAATATCCAGAGTGGGAACTTGAAGCAATACATTGTATCATACCTGACAGACCATGATGCTAAATTCATCTTGTTACACATGTCAGACACTGCTGCCTGTATATGATACTTTTATTTAAAAAGTGTTACAATCTCTTATAGTGATCACCTCTGTATTACAGTATGTATCTGAATGTCCAGTTCATATTTATTTGCCTAAATACAATTCATTTGTTACATATTTTCATGTCTATGGTATATTTATCTGTGATGTATACTATGTATAGAATGCAGAAAAGTATATCAAATTATTGTACCATTGTACTGACATTTTTTTTACAAAAATATGTAGAACACTTCTCTTCCCTTCTGTAGGGGGAGGAGGGGTTGGACCTGGGGACCCCCTTAGGTTCACCCCTGGTAATGACCTCCCCTGATGAAAATGCTGCCAGTAACCCTTTTAGCTACTGGTACAGAAGATTGTTATCCCATTATCTGCAGAGTTTGAAATAATGCAGAAGGGGTAAAAGCTGATGTTTGGAAAGCCAGAGTAAGGAAGTCGCTGATATGTACTTGAAGACACCATTTTGTTGTATGTTGCTAACAGAAACACAGTTGCAAACAAACCAAAAAGAAAAAAAAATGAGCACATCATTTTGGCACACAATAATGGAAACCTTTAAAAAGGCCATTGAAAGTGGAATTACCCGTTAAACTCTCTTATGGAGTCCTATAGACTGGGCAAAAACCCCTGGAGTGGCCGACAGCTTACCCGGCTCCACACTCCCATAGCACATGCACTTGTCTCCTCTGCACGGTAATGAGCTAATTGGACGGTGGCGATTCCTGAGGGTTCCATACAGCAGGACATTCAAAACTCCACTGAAGCAGACCAAAAGCCAGGGAGAGCATAACTCTGGGTTCCAGTCCACTTCCAAAAAACAGGATGCCACTTGTCAACGCTGATTGGATAAAGAGTTTTCAAGTCACTTGTACATACTTGACAAGCTGTGAATTTCTTTACAGTTGTTTAGGCGTTATTTTAAACCTTAAATTAAGAAATTTCCAATTGTTTTATTTATTCCTAAGTAGCGCATTACCGACAGCTCATCACTTCAGCGCGACTTTTAAAAAACATGATTGATGTTAATATTGGGTTTGCTTCATAGCTGAAATAAAAAACTTTTTTTTGCAATTTTTTAAAGTTTGTCCCGGCATCCACCCGCAGCTCAGCAAGATCCAAATTAATGACAATTACCACTGAATATTTTCCCGACCTGGTAATTATAAAATTGAACGACGATATGCGAAAAAATGCCGCGCTGCTGATTTACTGGAAACATGCATTTAAAATTTATTAGGAAATTCAGCGTTTAGTTTTGTTGGTTTAAACTGCAATTTGCAAGTTAAATTAATCTGGAGTGTGAATTTAGTTCCATTAAAGAGAAACTGTTGCATATTGTATTTTCCATAAATGAATATTATACGCACTTAGTGGTACTTACCTACACACGCTACTAAAAGCGTTTCTTTACTTTAGTCACACAGCCGCATCTCTGGGCTGAAGTGCGCTTCCCGCACTCAGCAATTCAAATAGGCTAGAGGTGGAAGCACGCCCCAACCTAAATAGAGCCAGGGTCTTTCTTGCTCCCGTTGCCATACTCGCATTCAGGGACGGATTAAGTGTAGTGAAGGCCCCTGGGCACAAAATCTGCTCCAGGCCCCAGATACAGTATTTTTTTCCATTAAAATAAAAGTCCAGCCAAGTATCTGATTGGTGTTTGTCTGACACCTGCCTACTTACTGGAACGTCAGATCGAGTCCCTTGTGCCACCCTTGTGCGGGTGCGTGCTGCTCGGGATCTCCTGCTTTGCCATTCTGGGTGGGGGGGTAGTGTAGTCACCCCCAGCTGGTCCAGCAGAAAACAGTTCCTTACATTAAGCTGCCAGCGCCTGTGCTTGGTGGTTTATGTGCAGTGACAGCTCTGCACGTACCCATCACTGTAGCGTTGCTGACGGCGGATTTGCTGCTCTAGGCTCTCCGTCCTGCCCTGCGGTGGCTTTGGCTGCAGGTTGGCAAAAAAAAAGAGTTGCCCAGATGCGCTCCCACTGCCGCCAATATCTTTGTTGCTGACCCCGCAGCCCGTCAGACCAAGGACTAAAAAAGCCTCCTGAACCAGACTATAACCCAAAGGTTGGTGGAGGCCCCCTTTGTAGAGCAAGTGCTGGAAGCCCCATTGCTGATCTTTTATATGCATGACATATGGCTCCAATTGAAGCCCACGCATGCCGAGTAAGACTGGGGAAAATCACGTTTTTAATGGGTGATCTGGGGGATTTCGCACGGTGGGTTATACTAAATTGGGTTGTCCCTGGGGGCAAGGGTTGTATATGTAGAAAATATAACCGGACCTTCAGCATGATTTAATGAAAAGCCCAAACCCTTCAAAAACTATTCCCCATCATCTAAAATTTATATTGTTTTTTAGTCACTTACTTACTCTTTCCTCTGCTGGCCTGCAACTCTATTCAGGACTCTAGGATACGGGCGCCGCCATCTTGCTTCAGAAGCATCACATACTGAGGAGAGGAGAGTGGGATAAAGTACAGGGGGCGGGTTATAGCTGTGCTTTGCTCAGACAGAGCAGAGCTGGGGTCAGGAAAAGGACAGCACTCCCAGAATGCAGAGCAGCACAGTCAAAAAACACTTCCTGTCTGCAGGCAGCCTGAGAATCCATTGGCCGCCATCTTGGGTGTTTAATGCAGTTGCCCAAATGCACAACACCGGGGAGGAGAGGTCTGTCAGCCTCTGGGCCCTCCCTATGCCGAATATGCCATGGAGGTAGCCTGGAGGAAAAGAGGGGGGGATATTTTTTAGATACTATTTTTTTTAGAGCAAAAGGTTCTTCTAACCCTTGCAGCAGCAATGCTGTCACAGGACAGGCTCAGCGATATGAAAACAGCACACACTTTGCATATTTTCATTCCGGCAATTGGTAGTGTAAAATGAAAATTTTGCATACAGCCCATTAAAATTCACCGGGCGTTCAAACACCCATAAAAATTACAGGTGTTCTGCCAAATCACCTAAATGAAAACATGAAAAATTCATGCTCATGGTGTGCTCAAAAATAACACAAAAATAACACTTTCTTGTGTTTCAATATTTTTATTGAGTTTTCAACAGTACAAGTTTGGAAAGCATACAGTCAAAATAACTATCCCACGCAGTGGAGGTAAAAGATTGCAATCTGTCGTACATAGAAATGTGCCTTAACCGTACCTGAGTAACATACCACAAAGCACTTTTGATAAGGATGGAGCAAGTGAAATGCAACAAGTTTTAAACAGCAATCTGCCCCGACAGTGCAGGCCCCGGGGGCCATCAGCACCCGCAGCACGCACCGCCACCGGCACACCTGCTATCCCCTGGTCCTAGTGCCAGATGGGATGAGGCGTGGTTATACTATCAAACATTTCCAAGTTTGTAGACAGAGAAAAATCGTTGAAAACTTTAAAATCCTTAGTATTATAAGATGAAAAAGGGGGGAGAAGAGGGGAACCGGATTTGGGGGGGTCGAGGTGGGGGAAAGGGGGGCATTAGGGATGGGGGGGAGGGAAGGGAGGAGGGATGAGGGGGGAGGGAAAGGAAGGGTAGGTTGCTCCCGCGTTCCACCTGCCGCTCGTCTAGTCATTGCATAACAATTCTTATAATATCCATGGAGGTTCCCCAGACCATGCAAACCTTATCCAGGGCTCCCATAGTGAAATTAATTTATCATGGGAGTCGGTCAGGATACTAGATAATCTCTCATTAGTGAGGAACCTGTTCATGCTGGCCGACACCTCTGAAATTGAGGTGAATTGTTTTTTCCAGGCTTTAGCTATAGTCTGCTTAGCCACTAGCAGCAGATATACAAAGAGTTTGTGTTGCTTGTTAGTCAGCTCCCGGGGCTTGCAGTGCAGGAGGGCAACCCATGGGTCTCTTCTCATACTGGTTTGGAAGATCTCATTGGCCATCCTGTACACCTGGCTCCAGATGCGGGTCAACATGGGACAGGTCCGCCATATGTGTAAGAAGTTCCCCCTCCATGCTGCAGCCCCTAAAGCATGAGCTTGTTTGCCCCGGGAACATCCTGCTCAGGCGGCCTGGCACCAGGTACCGGCAGAGCATTACCTTATAGGCTGTTTCAACTGTCAGGACATTCACAGAACATTTGGAGGCATGTGACCATATCTCAGCCCACCCCCTCTTCCCCGGACAGGGACCTAGATCCTTCTCCCAGCCCCCCACATATCCATGAGAATCTGGTTTAATTTCATGTAGTGCCGAGTAGATTAAGGATATTGTTCCCCTTTGGAAAGAGTTGTTAGCGCACATTTCCTCGAAGGGGGTTCTCATCCGAATGGAAGGGCTCAGTTTTGTCAGGGGCAGAATCCAGTGCCTTAATTGAATGTAGCAGAAGTATTCCTTATGGGGGATATCATATTTTCCTTGTAAGTCGTGGAAGGACCCAAAGCCCTCCCTTGTGAGCAAGTATGATATTTTGTTTATACCCCTATTTTGCCACCATCTAAAGGCCATTCTGTTTTGCTCGCCCGGGGGGAAGTTTGGGTTATCCCATAGGTGTGCCAGGGGGGTGTGAGGGGACATCAAGGAGGCAGAATACCTGACCGAGTCCCACACAGTGAGAGAGTGTTTCATTAAGGGGCTCAGCGTTTTGGGCCTGAGTCTCGGGTCCATCCAGAGCAGGCTATCGATGGGTACTGGTGCACAATTGGGGAGGTCCAAAAATACCCACATTGGGGGATTAAGGGCAGAGTGCATGGGGACCAGTTGGGCGATCTGCTAAGCCTTGTAATATTTGAAGATGTCTGGCACCCCTAACCCTCCCTAAGCTCTTTGTGCTAGCATAGTGTGTTTGGAAACCCTTGGGCAGCCCCTGGACCATATGAACGTCAAGCATCACCCGGAGAATGTATAGCGGAATTCTCGTGGGCAACACCCTAAAAAAATAAAGCAGTTTTGGGAGAATTTACATCTTAACCGCGTTAATACGGCCTATCCAGGAAATTGGATATGATTTCCAAGCTTCTAATAGGTGGGTTAGGGATCTGAACAGGGGAGGATAGTTAGCCTCATACAAGTCTGTGTACTTGGCGGAGATACGCACCCCCAGATATGGGAGTGGTTCCGCAGACCAGCGAAAGGGGAAACTGGCCTTGATCTGGTCCACCACTTCCACCGGCAGGGACACGTTCAGCGCCCTTGATTTCTCGTTATTTATCGTCAAACCCGAGACCTGGGCAAACTGGTTTAGAATTTTGTACAGATTTGGGAGTGATGTGACCGGTTGAGAGATGGCGATCAGGACGTAGTCAGCGAAGAACATGGCTTTATGGTGTACACCCTCTACCTCTAATCCCTTAATATTAGAGTTTTGTATTGCTATTCCCAACGGCTCCATGGCCAGGATAAAGAGGAGCGGGGATAAGGGGCATCCCTGCCAGGTTTCCCTTGAGATATTAAATGTTCCTGAGGTAAAACCCAGGTACCACACTCTAGCTGCTGGGGACGTATAGAGAGCGCCAACCTATTCCAAGAACCGCTGACTGAACCCCCACTTTCGAAGTACCCACAAGTTTTGCACTTTCCATATTTCTTTAGTGTTGGTCTGGCACCATGATTAATTTACTCTGATGCATCAGGTATTGGTGGGTGGCAATCTTGGCTGATCCATGCCCGATTTATTTCCACGCAGGCCAGTCTCTCAAAAAAACATTTTTCAAGCGTACTGGAGCACATTAAATTGCCCTCATCAGAACATCACATACGCACATCTAAGAGTTTCATCACTTTGTTCCTGTTAAAGTCTTCAGTGCCTAGTTAGTCACCTACTTAGTGAAAGGCCATAGATAGTTACACACCTGCTGCTGTTATCGACAAATCCTGTTTTAAGTGTAATGTAGCGTTTTGTCCTCCCCTCATATACGCACTAAGTATGTCAGGCAGAGAAGTGCCAGGATGGGCACAGAGAAGTTTTGTCAAGCAGAGGTTGCAGCAGACTAGGGGTGAGTGGCAGCAGGAGTCTCAGTGAGAGGCCTGATCTCCTGGTATCAGCTAGCGGTCATGTCTAGCAACCCATCTGCCGTCATCCATTGGTTAACACAATCATCCACTTCATCACAAGTGACATCTGACACCCCCAGTCAATTGTCGGTTATATCTTATGCTTTGGGTTCAGCTCTACTATTCAGTGAGGATGATCTGATAATCAGAAAAATCAGCAGCTACTGCCCAGCCAAGAAGTGGAGGAGACACTGGCCGCTTCTTCCATTAGGCGGGCAAGTAGTGATGTCGAGAGTGGCGTGGGAGGTGGTGTTGCAAGTGTTTTGGCTTCTTAAACAGACACTGTTGAGGAACCTGAGGAGGAGTGAGTTTTGAGGGCACATTTAAAGGCTTGGAGTGATAGATTTAGTGGTCAGCATGGTGGCAGAAGGGGAAAGTATGGAGGCAAATGTGCTCGGGGTAGACCACTTGCTGCGCGGCAGGCTACCTTCCCGCCTGGGAGAGTTGGCTCAGAAGCAGTGGTCCAGCCTGCTGCATTACCCAGTGGCACGCCACTTCCTGTTCCAGCCAGCCAAGGCTCCACCACCTCATGTGTGTCATACCCATCCTCTGTCACCCCAGATGCTCCTCCCCCTCTTAATCCGAGTCAGTCATTCCTCCAGCAATCCGTTGGCCAAGCCATGTCCAAGAGACAACAGTATGTGCCCACTCATCCAACGTGCAGAAGCTAAATGTGCTCCTGTATAAGTTGCTGGTGCTGCAGTCCCTCCCTTTTGAGGTGGTGGACCTTTCAGAGAACTGATGGCTTGTGCCGAGCCGAGGTGGAGAGTCCCACGCTGTCATTTCTTTGCGAAGAAGGCAGTAACAGCCCTGTACAATTTTGTTGAACAGAAGGTGGGCCAGTGCTTTAGGCTGTCAGTGTGTACCAAAGTGCACGGCAGTGCCTACGTCTGGAGCTGTAACTACGGTCAGGGACAATACATATCCTTTAAGGCCCACTGGGTGATTGTGGTTCCTGCACAACCACAACAGCAACTTGGACAGGTCCCTCCGCTGTGGCCTCCACGCTCCTAGGCCTTTGTGCCTGTGACAGTGCACTTGCACTTAGCAATGGTGTCACAGAAAAAAGTGCCTAATTGTCAATTGCATATTAATTGTTAACATTGATCTTATTTGAACACATTTATAATAATAACATATAATAACATATAACATAATAACAATAACATATAACATAATAACAATAACATTACATTTATCAAATTTTTTTTGGTTAATTTTGTTTTTGTTTTTTTTTTTTTATATTTTGTATTTTTTTTAAATATATATTTTTTGATTTTTTTATTTTATTTTAAATATTTTTTTTTTATTGTCTTTTTTAAATATTTTGTTAATTTTTTTACACATTTTTTTCTCGTTTTTTAATTTTTTTTTTGTATTTTGTTTTTTATAAATATATATATTTTTTTCTGTATTTTTATTTCTTTGGTTATTTTTTTCACTGCCCTTCCAGCCTACCGTGTGTGCAGGACACGGTGGTTTCATGCTGTTCTTCACATCGTTTGCCTTGATCCACGGAGTCACACATGGGAGGAACTGCTAAAAATCATAAATCAATAAATGAAATCATGGCTTACTCCACGAAAACTGCAAATGGGAACCATGGTGACTGACAATGGGAAGAAAATCTTGTCTGCGCTGCGACAAGGAAGCCTGAGCCATGCACCCTGTATGCCACATGTGTTCAACCTAGTTGTCAAGCGTTTTCTGAAGTCTTCCCCCATCTGCAAGACATCCTAACAATGGGAAGAAAACTTTGCATGCACTTCAGCCACTCCTACACTGCCAAGCACACCCTTCGTGAGCTACAGCGTCAGAACGGTATCCCCCAACATAGTCTGATTTGCGCTGTTTCAACCCGTTGGAATTCCACCCTCCATTTGTTGGATCGACTATACAAACAGGGAAAAGCCATCACTGATTTCTTGATGATCCAAGCGCATAGGGGGACTCCCCTGTGTAACTTAAATGTAAACCAGTGGCAGCTCATATGTGACACCTGTCGTTTGCTCAGGCCCTTTGAGGAAGCCAATTATTAGTCAGTCGCCAGGACTACAGGATGAACAATGTGATTCCACTGCTTCATGTACTACAACACATGTTGGAAACCATGGTTGGTCATTGCACTGGAGACATGGTGCCTACATTTCATGGCCACATGAAGCCTGTGGGGGCTGAAGTGGAGGAGGAGGAAGAGGGGGTGGGGCCCAGCGAAGCACAGTTTAGGTTTGACAAAATGGCCATTTTATCTAGTCATCTGATAGGAGAGGAGGAGCAGGAGCAGCCAGAGGAGCTAGAGGGTTGTAAGGAAGGAGAGACAGAGGACCCAGACACACCATGGCAGTATGCAGTGGAGATGGAGACAGGTAGTCCCTCCGAGTCACTTGCACAAATGGCACGATGCATGCTCACGTGCATGCGTAGTGACCGCAGAATTGTCTCCATTTGTCAGCGGGATGACATCTGGCTCTCCACCTTATTGGACCCTCGCTACCGGCACAAAATGGGGGCATTTTTTTACACCCACTGAGAGGGGGGACCTACTACAGAGACATTCTAAGTAGTCAGTTGGCTGATGCCTATCTGCGCCATGGTCCATACTCTCGCAGGTCTGACTTGGGGGGGACCTCTGCGCTCCCCTTCCACAGCCATGGCTGCTGGGGGGGGGGGGTGGCAGGTGCAGCAGCAGCAGCTCCATCAGCAGCAGCCTGAGTCTTCAGTCGCTAATGAGTAGCTTTCTTCACCCGCATATTGAGGCTAATCATGAACAGCAGAAAGACCTGGGGCAGGCCCTGAACCAGCAGGTAGTGTCATACCTTGACATGACCATGCCAACGCACCTTGAGGACCCGCTGGACTTCTGGGCAGGCAAACTTGACTCGTGGCCGCAACTGGCAGAGTTTGCCCTGGGAAAGCTATCCTGCCCGGCAAGTAATGTGCCATCTGAGAGGGTGTTTAGTGCGGCGGTCCATGGTAGTAGCTGATGCATGGTAGCTCCTTATGCTGCTGCCAACTCCAGGGTGTGTCTTTCAGGCAATATGTGGGCTCCCTATGCTGCTGCTACCAGCTCATATGTGTGTCTTTCAGGCAATATATGGGCTCCTAATGCTGCTGCTGCCAACTCCAATGTGTGCACTCTTAAAAGACACATGCAATTTGACAACATGACTTTCTTTACAAAATGCAACCAGTTAATAGACAGGAAGTCTTTCATATTTATGCTAGTGTTTGGAATGCCCCCTCTTCAAATACACAGGTTGCCTGCCTTGATAGTGGAAAAGTGACTTTGCTTACAAAATGCAACCAGTTAATAGACAGTTAGTTTTGAAATATTAATGCTAGTTTTCGGGATGCCCCCTCTTCAAATACACAGGTTGCCTGCCTTAATAGTGGAAAAGTGATTTTGATTTCAAACTGCAACCAGTTAATAGACAGGTACTCTTGAAATATTTATGCTAGTGTTTGGAATGCCCCCTCTTCAAATACACAGGTTGCCTGCCTTAATAGTGGAAAAGTGACTTTGCTTAAAAAATGCAATCAGTTAATAGACAGGTACTCTTGAAAGATTTATGCTAGCGTTTGGGATGCCCCCTCTTCAAATACAGAGGTTGGCTTCTTTGATAGTAATAAAGTGACTTTGATTACAAAATGCAATCAGCTAATAGACAGGTAGTCTTGAAATATTTATGCTAGTGTTTGGGATGCCCCCTCTTCAAATACAGAGGTTGGCTCCTTTGATAGTGGAAAAGTTACTTTGCTTACAAAATGCAACCAGTTAATAGACAGGTACTCTTGAAATATTTATGCTAGTGTTTGGGATGCCCCCCCCCCCCCCAGCGAAAGGCAAACTCTGCTTAAAAAGTGACTTTGCTTTTAAAATGCAACCAGTTAATAGACAGGTACTCTTGAAATATGTATGCTAGTGTTTGGGATGCCCCCTCTTCAAATACAGAGGTTGGCTCCTTTGATAGTGGAAAAGTGATTTTGCTTACAAAATGCAACCAGTTAGTAGACGGGTATTCTTGGAATATTAATGCTAGTGTTTGGGATGCCCCCTCTTCAAATACACAGGTTGCCTGCCTTGATAGTGGAAAAGGGATGTTGCTTAAAAAATGCAACCAGTTAATAGACAGGTACTCTTGAAATATTAATGCTAGTGTTTGGGATGCCCCCTCTTCAAATACACAGGTTGCCTGCCTTGATAGTGGAAAAGTGACTTTGCTTAAAAAATGCAATCAGTTAATAGACAGGTACTCTTGAAAGATTTATGCTAGTGTTTGGGATGCCCCTCTTCAAATACAGAGGTTGGCTTCTTTGATAGTGATAAAGTGACTTTTATTACAAAATACAACCAGTTAATAGACAGGTACTCTTGAAAAATGTATGCTAGTGTTTGGGATGCCCCCTCTTCAAATACAGAGGTTGGCTCCTTTGATAGTGGAAAAGTGACTTTGCTTACAAAATGCAACCAGTTAATAGACAGGTACTCTTGAAATATTTATGCTAGTGTTTGGAATGCCCCCCCCCCCCCCCCCCCCCCAGCGAAAGGCAAACTTTGCCTAAAAAGTGACTTTGCTTATAAAATGCAACCAGTTAATAGACAGGTACCCTTGAAATATTTATGCTAGTGTTTGGGATGCCCCCTTTTCAAATACACAGGTTGGCTCCTGTTAGTGGAAAAGTGACTTTGCTTACAAAATGCAACCAGTTAGTAGACAGGTAGTCTTGAAATATTAATGCTAGTGTTTGGGATGCCCCCTCTTCAAATACACAGGTTGCCTGCCTTGATCGTGGAAAAGTGACTTTGCTCAAAAAATGCAACCAGTTAATAGACAGGTACTCTTGAAATATTTATGCTAGTGTTTGGGATGCCCCCTCTTCAAATACAGAGGTTGGCTCCTTTGATAGTGGAGAAGTGACTTTGCTTACAAAATGCAACCAATTAATAGACAGGTACTCTTGAAATATTTATGCTAGCGTTTGGGATGCCCCCTCTTCAAATACAGAGGTTGGCTCCTTTTATAGTGGAAATGTGATTTTGATTTCAAACTGCAACCAGTTAATAGACAGGTACTCTTGAAATATTTATGCTAGTGTTTGGAATGCCCCCTCTTCAAATGCACAGGTTGCCTGCCTTGATAGTGGAAAAGTGACTTTGCTTACAAAATGCAACCAGTTAATAGACAGGTAGTCTTGAAATATTTATGCTAGTGTTTGGGATGCCTCCTCTTCAAATACAGAGGTTGGCTCCTTTGATGGTGGAAAAGTGACTTTGCTTACAAAATGCAACCAGATGGTAGACAGGTAGTCTTAAAATATTGTAAAAATATATGTATTATACAGAGCACCAAAGCTAGATGATAAATGAAGTCAGAGTCCCACAGCACATGCGCATCAGATCGTGACTGGATCCAATCCTTTACCAACAATATAAATGCTTACCAGCTATGAGACGAAATAAGGCTTCACAAACACGCAACCATAAAATCTGTAGTCAGTTTCAGGGCGTTTCCTCTTTAAGGCACTGGCTCGCCACAACGTATGCAGGTCCAAATCTCAGCAGATTATATGCAAAGAACACAGAACCAGACCAAACATAGTGTAATTCTGTATCATAAAGTGTTTAATTAGTAAAAATAGAAATGCACTCACAAGCCAACAAGGATAAAAACGGCATTCAATCAATTCAAAGTTCAGCCAGCCCTGGAATCCGACAGCCGCAGGGGGGCACAGAATAGTAACGTTGGGTACCTCTATAAAAACGAACTCCGCCACAGGCCACCGCCGACGAGTTTCGTCGCAACTCGGCGACTTTGACAAGGCTGGTGGCATGGCAGAGTGGCAGGAGTTTTATAGTAAAAAGATAATAAGAGCTTATCCCGTGATGCAATGCAGCGCCTGTCAATTAAGGCTTGCGCTTAAAAAAAGAATGATAAACCACCGGTGGCGGTAATATACTAATAATAGACATAAACGCATCCTCAATTAATTAAGAAATTCTTAAATTAGACAAATACTAAAACTAAAAGCAAAAGAAGTTCTGTGTATATCCGTATCACGTGATCGCCACTACCGATCACGTGACTGGGCTTATTGTTTGCGGAAATACATTCAAAACATTAAACTTACTCAGGCACAAATTCAGCTGGTCAAGGTGTAAGGTATTGGGCAAGCATCCGCAGAAAATGACAGAGCACAGCCTCGCAATCTTCACAGTGTATTAAAACACATCCACTATGAAATAGTCACGTGATCGCAGCTGCCAATCATGTGACTCGCCTATGTATTAGAAGGGGCAAGGCGGAGATGCATGCAGACAGTGTAGTCACGTGATCGCAACTACCGATCACGTGATATAAGCTCTGAAGCACAGCCCACTTCCCTTAAGGGGAACACCAGACCTACTGGCAAACAACCCCTCTTCCCAAAGTCTCAAGGAATAAATCCTAACAACGGGAACATAGTCAGAAAGACCAAAAGGGAATTTAATTATTAATGTGCTACTAAAAAATAGTTATAAAATCCGGCTAAAAGTTAGAAAATAAAAAATTAATTAAAAACAAAAACAAAACCCTGTGCGGTCTGTTTCCAGTGCCAGCCAAGGCAAGTATAAGAAAAAATACATATAATGCATAATATCAACAACACAAAAAACACAGGCAGTATAGGAATATAAAAAAATTAACAATAGTCAGGACGAATCAATGAAACAGTTTAAATCAAATTCAATGTTTAAACCGGCTGGATGAAGCGTGCCTAAATTGTAAATCCACCAGCCTTCTTTCTTTGAAAGTTCCCTAACAAGATGGGAACACCGCCAATGATGTTCAACCCTGTCTAGCCCAATAAAGGACATCAGTGTGGGGTCACTATTATGACATGATTTAAAATGAGCTGATAAGCTATGGGCTTCGTACCCTCGTTTCACATTATACATATGTTCTCGTATCCGTGTCCTCAGTTTACGAGTAGTACGTCCAACATACAGCTTCTGACATGGACACCAGATCAAGTACACAACTCCCTTAGTCCGACAAGAAATAAACTTCGAGATTTTATAAACTTTTCTTGTTTTGGGATCTTGAAATGATCTTTTGGGTTTTTCAGTTGGAATGCACCCCTTGCATCCAGCACAGGTGCCACATCGATAAAATCCCATAGACGGATTTCCCAGTAAAGATCTAGGTTTGGGGGGGGGGGGGGGGTTGATGTAACTCTTTACCAAACATTCTCTTAAATTTGGTGCTTTCCTAAAAACTACCCTCGGGCATTCGGGTAATATGGGGCCCAGGACTGTATCGGCTTTTAGAATGTGCCAGTGTCTAGCCAATGTGTTCCGAACCTGTTTGTGTTGGACATTAAACCCAGTTATAAAAAGAATGTCATTATCCCTTTTTTCAACAGGTCTCAATTGTCTCATGGGATTCTTCTTTAAAAAAGACTCCCTAGGGCACTGCCTAATCAATGCCCTATTCTCACGGATTTTGTCACTATCATAACCCTTATCAGTAAAGGGTTTCATAAGCATGGCGGACTGAATATCATAGTCCTCTAAAGAGGTACAGTTCCGCCTTAATCGCGCAAACTGCCCTTTTGGTATTGCCTGTAGCCAACTCGGGTGGTGGCAACTTGAGAATGGCACGTAGCCATTTCGATCCGTACTTTTAAACTAAGTGGTAGTAATCAGCGCAGGCCCTTCTTTTTTAATTGTGAGATCTAGAAAATTAACAGAGTCCATACTAACTTCAGCGGTGAACTCCAAATTAAACGTATTATCATTGATTACTTTGCAGAAGGAGTTTAAACCCTCCTGCGATCCATCCCACACAAAGAATACGTCATCTATATAACAATACCAACAACGTAAATCGAGTATGGGCGGCTCATAAATGGAAGAGAATTCCCACCACTCTACATAAAGATTCGCCATACTGGGCGCAAATTTTGCGCCCATAGCGACTCCTTTCCTCTGCAAATAAAAGTTGTTATTAAACCAAAAGTAGTTTCTCTCTAAAGCAAAGGTGAGGCATTCAATTATAAAGTTGATCTGTCTAACTGGTAGGGTGGATTTTGTGGAAAGAAAGAACCGCACTGCTGCGATACCCTTGTCATGAGGGATAACTGTATATAAAGAAGTAACATCCGCAGTGACCAAGACGGATTGAGGACCAACTCTTAGGCCACTGCAGATGTCAAGCACCTGAGACGAGTCCCTCAGGTAAGATGGAAGGGAGGTGACAATTCCCTGCAGAAAACCATCAATGTATTCCCCAAGTCGACATGTGATTGACCCCACCTCACTAACAATAGGTCTTCCCGGGGTTTTGGTCAAATTCTTGTGGATCTTAGGTAGGATATATATAGTTGGTATTCGTTGGAGTTAAATAATCAAATTAGTTTTTACTTAGGATTCCATTTTCTAGGCCCTTATCCAATAGATTTGAAAGTTCCTGTTTATATCCTGCCGTGGGGTCTTTTTTAAGGAGAAGGTAGGTCTCTGTATCTGCCAAAAGCCTATTGACCTCATCAATATAGTTTGTTTTATTCAAGATTACTAAACCCCCCCCCCCCCCCCCTTATCGGCCGGCTTGATAACCACGTTCCTTTTCTGCTCAAGTTCTTTTCAGCCGCTTTTAATGTCGACCGGCATAGTACCATGTTTCACCTTAATGGTTTCAAGATCTTTAAGGACAAGCATTTTAAAGGTCTCTATTTGTGGGTTCATATAGCCTGGGGGGTTAAATAAAGATTTATTTTTTAACTGGGAGTGCTGATAAGACAATTGATCAGCAATGGGTTCAATCGGTCCCAATGTATCACCCACCATGGGTTTGTTCAGAAAAAACCTTTTGACATTAAGTCTACGGAAATATTTCTGCATATCCACATATGCCTCAAATTTATCTAAGGCCTTGGGTGGGGCATATTTTAACCCCCTGTCTAGCAATTTCAATTCATTTTCAGAAAACACGGCACTACTTGGATTAAAGATTCCTTCCCCTAAAGGCGCCTGGGCCTTCTGATGTTTCTTTCCCCCTCGTTTTCCTCGTTTGAGGGAGCTTTTCTTTTTGTCGCCCCATTTTGTCGCCCCATTTTTCGCCCCATTTTGTCGCCCCATTTTGTCTCCTTGGGGAGAATTGGAGTGAATTCAAACGGGGGGAATTTCCTCGTAACGGAGGTGAATTGCCCCTGTTGAAATGAAAAGGGGTATTCGGGGTGGGAGGGACATTAGCAGCTGGAGGCAAATATCTATTAGTACGGGAGGGAGGTTGTCTTTGTGACATTGGTCTATTGCCTATGTTGGAATTAGCAAAGCTATTATCCCTCCTATAGTTTACCCTAGGGAGGTCAGGTCCACGCCAGTCGGGCTGTTTTTTTAAAATCGCGCCAATTAGCACCATCATCCCTATTTCTAAGCCTAGAACGATTACAAAAACTGCGGGAGGGTGGCGAACCCCACCTTTCCCATTTAGTTCTATCCCATGATCTCATCTGTGGGCACCTCGATCTGGTTTCTGTAGATGTAACTGGGGTATTGATAATTAGGCCATTAACCCCTCCCTGTCCCCTATCCACCTCACACGATTGGCATTTAAAAAATCTATTTTCTTGGTAGTCTTTCTGATCACTTGAAACTTTTTTGAGTTTTTTTTAACTTAATCTGGGCCTCCTCCCTCTCTAGCTTTAATTCCACAGACTTCGTAAGGAACTTATCCGAAGCAATACATGGTAATAATTTTTCTTTGAGTGTGCCGATCTGATTTTCTAATTGTTTAAATTGCTCTTCTTCTTGGCTACTAACTTCTCTAAAAGTAAAATTCCACAGCTGTTAAAGAATTCTGCCCACTCATTCTTTGATTCTGGTGTGTCATCACCATCATATATCTGTAACGACCACCTTAACTGTTGGGGCACCATACGTTTTGAAATATAAAATTCTAAACTAGCTATGTCCCATTTTAGTCTAAGTTCCTTATTGAGAACTTTATATAAGTCCCTAAAGTCAGCGATAAGACAGGGAGTGGAGGATGGACTAGGATCGCTTGTCACCAAACTTCCAAAGTTCGGAACATATTGGCTAGACACTGGCACATTCTAAAAGCTGATACAGTCCTGGGCCCCATATTACCCGAACGCCCAAGGGTAGTTTTTAGGAAAGCGCCAAATTTAAGAGACAGTTTGGTAAAAAGTTACATCAACCCCCCCAAACCTAGATCTTTACTGGGAAATCCGTCTATGGGATTTTATCGATGTGGCATCTGTGCTGGACGCAAGGGGTGCATTCCAACTGAAAAACCCAAAAGATCATTTCAAGATCCCAAAACAAGAAAAGTTTATAAAATTTCGAAGTTTATTTCTTGTCGGACTAAGGGAGTTGTGTACTTGATCTGGTGTCCATGTCAGAAGCTGTATGTTGGACGTACTACTCGTGAACTGAGGACACGGATACGAGAACATATGTATAATGTGAAACGAGGGTACGAAGCCCACAGCTTATCAGCTCATTTTAAATTATGTCATAATAGTGACCCCACACTGATGTCCTTTATTGGGCTAGACAGGGTTGAACATCATTGGCGGGGTTCCCATCTTGTTAGGGAACTTTCAAAGAAAGAAGGCTGGTGGATTTACAATTTAGGCACGCTTCATCCAGCCGGTTTAAACATTGAATTTGATTTAAACTGTTTCATTGATTCGTCCTGATAATTGTTCATTTTTTATTTTTTTATATTCTTATACTGCCTGTGTTTTTTGTGTTGTTTATATTATGCATTATATGTATTTTTTCTTATACTTGCCTTGGCTGCCACTGGAATCAGACTGCACAGGGTTTTGTTTTTGTTTTTAATTTTTTTTTCATTTTCTAACTTTTAGCCAGATTTTATAACTATTTTTTAGTAGCACATTAATAATTTAATTCCCTTTTGGTCTTTCTGACTATGTCCCCATTGTTTGGATTTATTCCTTGAGACTTTGGGAAGATGGGTTGTTTGCCAGTAGGTCTGGTGTTCCCCTTAAGGGAAGTGGGCTGTGCTTCAGAGCTTATATCACGTGATCGGTAGTTGCGATCACGTGACTACACTGTCTGCATGCATCTCCGCCTTGCCCCTTCTAATACATAGGCGAGTCACATGATCGGCAGCTGCGATCACGTGACTATTTCATAGTGGATGTGTTTTAATACACTGTGAAGATTGCGAGTCTGTGCTCTGTCATTTTCTGCAGATGCTTGCCTAATACCTTACACCTTGACCAGCTGAACTTGTGCCTGAGTAAGTTTAATGTTTTGAATGTATTTCCGCAAACAATAAGCCCAGTCACGTGATCGGTAGTGGCGATCACGTGATACGGATATACACAGAACTTCTTTTGCTTTTAGTTTTAGTATTTATCTAATTCAAGAATTTCTTAATTAATTGAGGATGTGTTTATGTCTATTATTAGTATATTACCACCGCCGGTGGTTTATCATTCTTTTTTTAAGCGCAAGCCTTAATTGACAGGTGCTGCCTTGCATCATGGGATAAGCTCTTATTATCTTTTTACTATAAAACTCCTGCCACTCTGCCATGCCACCAGCCTTGTCAAAATCGCCGAGTTGCGATGAAACGCGTCGGCGGTGGCCTGTGGCGGAGTTCGTTTTTATAGAGGTACCACTATTCTGTGCCCCTCTGCGGCTATCGGATTCCAGGGCTGGCTGAACTTTGAATTGATTGAATGCCGTTTTTATCCTTGTTGGCTTGTGAGTGCATTTCTATTTTTACTAATTAAACACTTTATGATACAGAATTACACTATGTTTGGTCTGGTTCTGTGTTCTTTGCATATAATCTGCTGAGATTTGGACCTGCATACGTTGTGGCGAGCCATTGCCTTAAAGAGGAAACGCCCTGAAACTGACTACAGCTTTTATGGTTGCGTGTTTGTAAAGCCTTATTTCGTCTCATAGCTGGTAAGCATTTATATTGTTGGTAAAGGATTGGATCCAGTCACGATCTGATATGCTGTGGGACTTTGACTTCATTTATCATCTAGCTTTGGTGCTCTGTATAATACATATATTTTTACGCTTGTATCACCCTTGTTGGAATAAGGACATTTTTACGTTGAGCACTATACATACTAATGTGGATTTGTATATTTATGAAATCTTGAGCGCGGCGTGATGTACTGATATTTGCAATTTGTAAATATTTTTCATTTTTTATAGTCTTGAAATATTTATGCTAGTGTTTGGGATGCCGCCTCTTCAAATGCAGAGGTTGGCTCCTTTGATAGTGGAAAAGTGACTTTGCTTACAAAATGCAACCAGTTAATAGACAGGTAGTCTTGAAATAGTTATGCCAGTGTTTGGGATTCCCCCTCTTCAAATACAGAGGTTGGCTCCTTTGATAGTGGAAAAGTGACATTGATTACAAAATCCAACCATTTAGTAGACAGGTACTCTTGAAATATTTATGCTAGTGTTTGGGATGCCCCCTCCTCAAATACAGAGGTTGGTTCCTTTTGATAGTGAAAAAGTGACGTTGATTACAAAATGCAACCAGTTAATAGACAGGTAGTCTTGAAATGTTTATGCTAGTGTTTGGGATGCCCCCTCTTCAAATACAGAGGTTGGCTCCTTTGATAGTGGAAAAGTGACATTGATTACAAAATCCAACCATTTAGTAGACAGGTAGTCTTGAAATATTTATGCTAGTGTTTGGGATGCCCCCTCCTCAAATACAGAGGTTGGTTCCTTTTGATAGTGGAAAAGTGACGTTGATTACAAAATGCAACCAGTTAATAGACAGGTAGTCTTGAAATGTTTATGCTAGTGTTTGGGATGCCCCCTCTTCAAATACAGAGGTTGGCTCCTTTGATAGTGGAAAAGTGACGTTGATTCCAAAATGCAACCAGTTAGTAAACAGGTAGTCTTGAAATATTTATGCTAGTGTGTGGGATGCCCCTCCTCAAATACAGAGGTTTGCTGCTTTGATAGTGGAAAAGTGACTTTGATTACAAAATGCAACCAGTTAATAGACAGGCTCGGCTTCTTCTGTTCTTTGTTCTATCTATCTATCTATCTCTCCCTCGCTGTATCTATCTACCTATCTGTCTGTCTGTCTATCTATCTCTCGCTCTCTCCCTGCCTGATCTGCTCTGGTCGCAATACAGTGTCAGAATGATCTTCCGCAAAATGGCCGCCACTTATATAGGTCTGTGACATCATTGGTAAGCCTGTCTGCTGATAGGTAGCATGTGACACCTACCCAGGATTCCTTGCACCATGGGACATGTCCTGACATGTGGATCCACCATTTTAGATGGGCTGTGTATTTTCGAGCGATCGGATCGTGCCGATATTCGGAATCGTAACAAATCGAATATTTCCTGAAATTCGTAACGAATTTGGGTTCGTCAAAATTGATTCGCTCATCTCTAGTCCCCAGCCATTCAAATAGGCTGGGGGCAGGAGCGTGCATGGTGCTAGTGGTGCGGCCACTCACACTCCCGATTGCCAAGCCCTGTACAGAGCCGTTTGCTGAGCATTACATATGCACGGTAAATAGCTCTGATTGGATGAAAGCCTGCATATGCGCCAGAGAAAAGTGAGTTTGTACGGGTGATCTGTGGATTTTACATAGTTCGGAATGCACCCGGGGTACAGAACAAAACCGAGGTTGGTCGAAATGCCAGTTTTTTTTCTGCTTAAAAATTCCAGACCCTTTAACCCTCAGTCATATGCACCATTGCATAGAGGGTGTCCAAGAATCAACAGTGGCTTGTCAAACTTTGGGGCCACTTAAACATGTGTTGCACTCTCAGCGGTGTGATAAGTAACAATGGGGTTGGGGGATCTCCTCGGGTCCTGTATGGCATGCATGGGGTGTGGGCATAGCTCCCTGATTTGGAGGAACTGTCCCTCATTTGAGTCCATGTCCCCCTGCCCCTTGTTGCTTTCATTTATCCCTCTTTGACATGACATTTAAATGATTAATTTGCCTATTTAAAGTGTTTATTTGTTTGTTGTAACTGTTATAACCTCTCTCCTATCCATCTCTCAATGAGGGGGCATGGCTTAATCCATCCCTCAATGAGGGGCGTGGCTTTATATACATATTATCCCTCTTCGAGGTGTAACATGCAGATCTGCATCAATAAATGGTTCATTTGCCTATTCAAAGTATTATATTAAAGTACAGAGCAAATAAATAAACGAAATACCACCTTAAGTGAAAAATAAATGACCTGAAGTGAAAAAATTAATTCAAAACATTCAAATAAATTAACACATTTGACATAAAATAATCGTGAGTCCAAATTATTAAATTTTTTAATTTTTAAGTGTCCCAAAATACATGCACCAACACTTAAGTGCTTAAAATGGTGAATATAATAGATGAAAACAAAGTCCAAAAGTGCACTCCAATGGGCTTCCCACGTTTATGCACCCCTCGGTAGTGATCAATCTTCACACCGTGATCACACTTCACACTTTATGCGCTTACCAAAAATATAAATCAAACAGATCCTTTAGCTCAAATCTTTAAACCACTGACTTCGTGATAATTCCAGGATTCGTGGAATCAACTTATTTCCATAGATTCAATCCGTGATACTCGGTGATTATATGAAAAAGAACAAAGAAAATAGTGCAACCCCGTCTGGTGTATTCACATATTTAATGATAAAAATTGCACTTACAAAAATCCAGAAGCGTATACACATTGAATAAGTTCAAGGAGTTGTTCTCGTTCCCTGTTCCACTATGGCCAGTAGTAGGTATGGGTATGAACTCAAATTCAATTAGATACACTTCCCCTTTAAAAGAAGAAAAAACTTTGCCGCTGCCCTGCCTAACGCGTTTCACTGTTCATACAGCTTTATCAAAGGCTGGGAGCGGTAAGGCGGCTTTCAGAATCCTAACTATTTCCAGTAGTAATAACTAATAAAAACAGGCTTATATGAAAAAGAAGTAAAAAGGTCCTACCTTTATCACTGGCGCATTCGGTCCGCCACGTGTGTGTAAGGCGCCTGCAGAACGCCACAGTAACTGGCTCTCAGCAGACGCCGGAAGATAAATGCGGAAGCAGGGCGTAATAGACACGGCCCCTCCACACGTCACAGCTGTGACTAGAAGCCGGCCTGACAGCCAGCCATTCTAGGCCCGCCCCCGTTACACGGCGGGATGCTAATCCTTAGATGACGTCGTCCCAGCTGTCAACGGAAGATACCGACCTGCGTCGGCTCTCTCCGGGCGAGGGGAATTCCTCTCACTGGCAACTTAGATGACAGCAGTGTTTTCTTTTCGCACCTTGAGACAAGGCCCAGAGGTGCGCTGTCACTGGCCAGCGTCAATTCTCTCCAGACGGGGGGGGGATCCCTTTTACTGACCACAAGAGTAACAGCAGCGCCTTCCTTGGTACCTACAACAGGGCCCGGGGGCGCGCTGTCACCAGTCAGCTAGTACTGATAATGAGCTGGTCCATAAAGCGGACCCAAATGAAAAAGTCTTTAAAGCGGACCCAAATGAAATTAATTATAAAATACCTAAAAACAACTATAGGCTAATTAGAAAAATGGCTACGTCCCTGCCACTAGTTGTCACCACCCCAAGTGGCTGGAGGCAATTCCCAAGGGGCAGTATTCAAGACTTAGAAGGAATTACACTAATTTAAGCGATTTTGATAAGCAGGCCAGTGTGTTGATCGAACGGTTTATTGAGAAAGGCTACAACCTACAAACTATTGAACATCAACGAGAGGAAGTGAGATCCAAAGAGAGGTTTTCCTGTGGTAGTAGGAACAATAAGGATAACAAGGAAATTATGATGTCCCCACTTTTTATCACCGACTTCAATGTTCAGCACAGGGAGGTAAAGCGGTTGCTATCTAGACACTGGCATCTTTTGAAGGACGATCCTGTGCTAAGTCCTATTCTACCTGATAACCCTCGAGTTGTCTTTAGGAGGGCACCAAATCTGAAGGATCTCATAACTCGGAGTTATGTGGATCCACCAAAGAGGGTTTCATTAACCGGTGGTTCTATGCGGCTCCTGTATGGGCTGCAGGACATGTAAATCGGTTGAGAAGCCAAAAAGAACTTTCCAACTGGGCAACACAGGAAAGACATATGAGGTTCCTACTCTTATTACGTGCCACACGAAATATGTGGTATATTTGATTTGGTGCCCCTGCCAACTCTACTATGTGGGCCGGACCACCAGGGATTTAACCCTTTAAGTGCCAGCCTACCTGGAGTTTTTGTCACACTCTGTTGCCAGACCATTTTGCACTATTTTGCGCTCCCCATGTTCAAATGTGATTTTTGAAGGGATTTCCAGGGATTTCCCAGGAAAATGATATATTGTTTTTTTCAGCAGAGTCTGGGCTTTAACATGAAATGTCTTGTTTGTCATTTTTTAGGTGTATTCTCAATATTTTTGGTTAAATATGTGCAAAAAAAAAAAAAAAAAAAAAAAAATTTTTACATATTGTAGTTTTTTTGTAATAAAAAATGTAAGTTTGTCAATTAAATCTTATTGCGTGTGAAATCCCAATTTCTCCCGGTTACAGTGGTACCACATATGTATAGGTAGACACCCTTTCCTGCCCAGGAGACTCCCCCAAACTGAAACAACGCTTTAGGGGATTTTCAGATAAAATACAACTGTGCTACGCAATATGCGCACCTTGCAGTTTTTCCAGAAAAACAACCCTTTACATTTGAAATACCCCCAACAAACTATATATTCTCTGGAAGTACACACCTCAGGCTTTCTAGGCGTACCAGGCTTGTTGATGTGCCCATAGTTTTCTGGAAGTAATCCCTCAATGGATTCTTTGGTTGCAAAGAGTTTCCCTAACAAAAGGATAAAAAAGCAGAATCAAAGCCACATTTTCCTAAAAAAACTATATACAAACAAGAAAAAACAAGTTTAATCTGGAAACGCAACATCCCCCGAACAGAACAATACCCAACATGCATAGGTTCTGTCAAGGGAAGAGTTGCCAAACACCCCAAAGTAAAGCATGTGCGTAACGGTAATTTTACTTGAAAATTTCAGCTCTGCAGACAAAGTGCGCACCTTGCGATTTTTCAACCAAAACAACCCTTGACATTTGGAATATCCCCGATAAACCATATATTCCCTGAAAGTACACACGTTAAGCTTTCTAAGGGTACCCAGCTTGTTGTAGTGGGCTCATCTTTCTGGAAGTAATCCCTCAAAGAATTCTTTGTTTGCGCAGGGTTTCCTTAAAAAAATTATAAAAAAGCTGAATAAAAAACACCTTTTCCTAAAATATAAATATGCAAACCAGAAAAAACAAGCTAAGTCTGAAAGCGCAAGGTCCCCCGAACAGAACAATACCCAACATGCATAGGTACTATTAACCCTTTTAATTGCCAGCCTACTTGAGATTTTGTCACCCTCTGTTGACAGGCCATTTTTCCCCATTTTGCGTCATGTTTTGCGCCATTTTTGCTGGAACTTTCAGGAAAATTATATATATATTTTTTTGCAGCAGAGTTTAGGCTTTAACATGAAATGTCTTGTTTGTAAATTTTTTTTTTTTTTACAATATTATTAAGTAAAAATAATAAATAAATAAATAAAAAATGTTTTAAAAAAATTGACTCCTTTATTTTAAATACAAAATGTATTTTATTAAGGAAAATCATATTGCATGAGAAAGCCCCATTTCTACCGATTAGAACGGTACCACATATTTATCGGTAGCCCCCTGTTCCTGCCCAGGAGACCCCCCTAACTGAAACAAGTATTTAATAACATTCACAAAAAAAATACAACTACCATCCACACTACAAAGGGTTAAATCGAGAAAAAAAATGACATAGGGTCCCCCCTCCCAGGGGAGGGAGACCCCATTTTTTTTTTGATTTTTAAGGGTTAAAAACCCTTAAAAATCAAAAAAAAAATTGACGTGGGGTCCCCCTTACCCACAGTAAACAGCCCGGGTCCAGCTATGGGGGCTTGTAGGCACAGAGTGGGGGGGCCAGCTTTTGTGGCCCCCCCACCCTGCAGCCTACGAGCCCACATAGCCCATGTGGGCCCGGGCTCTTCTGCCCCCCCCTGGCCTTTGGGGAGGCAGGTAATGGGGGTGCCAGGGGTTAATGGCAAGCCACCCGCTAGCGCAGGTGGCTTGCCATCCCCCCAGCCTTGTGAACTGGTATAGGGGTCATGGACCCCTTACCAGTTCACAAGGGGTTAAATGTAAATAATCACACAGACACAAGCATAGAAAAAATATTTTATTATTTTTTTTTTTTTTTTTTTTTTTTTACACTGTACTCACCTCCCATCCATCCTGGAGCCCTCTGTCCCTCGGCGATCACTGGCTTCTGCTCACTTGCTAGAAGCCTTTTATAGCTGCTGGATGACAGAACACAAAGGGTTAATCAAAAAAAAAAATGACATAGGGTCCCCCCTCCCAGGGGGGGGGGACCCCATTTTTTTTTTGATTTTTAAGGGTTAAAAACCCTTAAAAATAAAAAAAAAAATTGACGTGGGGTCCCCCTTACCCACAGTAACCAGCCCGGGACCAGCTATGGGGGCTTGTAGGCACAGAGTGGGGGGGCCAGCTTATGTGGCCCCCCCACCCTGCAGCCTACGAGCCCACATAGCCCATGTGGGCCCGGGCTCTTCTGCCCCCCCCTGGCCTTTGGGGAGGCAGGTAATGGGGGTGCCAGGGGTTAATGGCAAGCCACCCGCTAGCGCAGGTGGCTTGCCATCTCCCCAGCCTTGTGAACTGGTATAGGGGTCATGGACCCCTTACCAGTTCACAAGGGGTTAATAGTAAAAAATGACACAGACACAGAGAAAAAAAAATCTTTATTTTTCTTTTTTTTACACCATACTCACCTCCGATCCGACGTCCCTCGCCGCTGTCCCGCGCCGCTGTCACTGACAGATGCCGGTGCTGATCGGCGCAGGGCGGGTGACAGGCGAGGGGGCTCCGATCGGAGCCTCCTCACCTGACATCCGCCCTGCTCCGATCACCACCGGCATCTGACAGATGCCGGAGCTCGGAGGGGGTATAGGAGGAGCGGGATGACGTCATCCCGCTCCTCCCACAATGGGCGGAGCTCAGCGGCGGAGGCCAGCGCCGCCATTACAAGAGGTGAGGACCCGGAAGAGGGTCCTCACCTGAAGACTGCGCAGCCCAGGGGGGGGATCGGACCCCCCCCTGGTGAAGAGGAGACCCGGACAGAAGGCTCGGGCGCGGAGGTGAGTAAATGACAGTTTGTTTTTTTTTTTTTTTTACAGCGCCGATGTCAGCGCTGGAAACGGGGGGGGGGGGGCGGCTGGTTTCGGGGCCCCCCCTGAAGACGGAGGACGACGGGGGGGCGATCGGATGCCCCCCCCAGGAAGAGGGGACCCCAAGCTTCACGGGGATACCGGAGGTAAGTGGTTTTTTTTTCTATCTTTTTAACTGTTTGTGGGAAATGCCAGGCACGTAGTTTCTACGTGCTTGGCACTTAACGGTAGGAGAGGCAACCACGTAGAAACTACGTGCTTGGCATTTAAAGGGTTAAAAACACGTATTAGAGAACATATATATAACATCAAACGTGGTTTTCTGGCCCATAATCTTTCTGCTCATTTTCAAAGTGTACACCAAAGTGATCCCCGTCTTATGTCCTTCATGGGCATTGACCATATAGAGAAGAATTGGAGAGGTTCCAATCTTACTAGGGAAGTATCCCAGCGAGAGAGTAGGTGGATATTTGAATTAGACACTTTATCCCCTAGGGGACTCAATGTGGAGTTCGATTTGAACTGCTTTTTAGATAATTCTTAGAGAATCTGTTTGATTTACTTCAATGTATTTAATGTGTAAATTCATCTCCTGTCTTTCCTTATTATATATAGCCTATGTATGGTTTTAGGTCCAATAGGGATATATTAGTTAGTATGGATACACGTAGATTATTTGGTCTAATTGTGATGCTTGTTTGGGTTTATCCCATTTAATGGATTGTGAAAGGGTGGTTCTCTTTCCCCGGACCTATATGTTTTTATATTTATATTATATTTTATATTTATTAATTTCTATTAATTTTTCTAATTAGCCTATAGTTGTTTTTAGGTATTTTATAATTAATTTAATTTGGGTCCGCTTTAAATACTTTTTCATTTGGGTCCGCTTTATGGACCAGCTCATTATCAGTACTAGCTGGCTGGTGACAGCGCGCCCCCGGGCCCTGTTGTAGGTACCAAGGAAGGCGCTGCTGTTACTCTTGCGGTCAGTGAGAGGGATCCCCCCCCCCCCGTCTGGAGAGAATTGACGCTGGCCAGTGACAGCGCACCTCTGGGCCTTGTCTCAAGGTGCGAAAAGAAAACGCTGCTGTCATCTAAGTTGCCAGTGAGAGGAATTCCCCTCGCCCGGAGAGAGCCGACGCAGGTCGGTATCTTCCGTTGACAGCTGGGACGACGTCATCTAAGGATTAGCATCCCGCCGTGTAACGGGGGCGGGCCTAGAATGGCTGGCTGTCAGGCCGGCTTCTAGTCCACAGCTGTGACGTGCGGAGGGGGCGTGTCTATTACGCCCTGCTTCCGCATTTATCTTCCGGCGTCTGCTGAGAGCCGGTTACTGTGGCGTTCTGCAGGCGCCTTACACACACGTGGCGAACCGAATGCGCCAGTGATAAAGGTAGGACCTTTTTACTTCTTTTTCATATAAGCCTGTTTTTATTAGTTATTACTACTGGAAATAGTTAGGATTCTGAAAGCCGCCTTACCGCTCCCAGCCTTTGATAAAGCTGTATGAACAGTGAAACGCGTTAGGCAGGGCAGCGGCAAAGTTTTCTCTTCTTTTAAAGGGGAAGTGTATCTAATTGAATTTGAGTTCATACCCATACCTACTACTGGCCATAGTGGAACAGGGAACGAGAACAACTCCTTGAACTTATTCAATGTGTATACGCTTCTGGATTTTTGTAAGTGCAATTTTTATCATTAAATATGTGAATACACCAGACGGGGTTGCACTATTTTCTTTGTTCTTTTTCATATAATCACCGAGTATCATGGATTGAATCTATGGAAATAAGTTGATTCCACGAATCCTGGAATTATCACGAAGTCAGTGGTTTAAAGATTTGAGCTAAAAGATCTGTTTGATTTATATTTTTGGTAAGCGCATAAAGTGTGAAGTGTGATCACGGTGTGAAGATTGATCACTACCGAGGGGTGCATAAACGTGGGAAGCCCATTGGAGTGCACTTTTGGACTTTGTTTTCATCTATTATATTCACCATTTTAAGCACTTAAGTGTTGGTGCATGTATTTTGGGACACTTAAAAATTTAAAAATTTAATAATTTGGACTCACGATTATTTTATGTCAAATGTGTTAATTTATTTGAATGTTTTGAATTAATTTTTTCACTTCAGGTCATTTATTTTTCACTTAAGGTGGTATTTTGTTTATTTATTTGCTCTGTACTTTAATATAATACTTCAGTTTAGGCTCATTAGGGATAAAAAGTCTGGTACGTTGCAGCATATTAATTGTTTGATATAATCATAGGAGCGCGGTGTTTTATTCATATTTGCCTATTCAAAGTGTTTAACTGTTGTAACTATTAAATCTTATCTTGTATCCATCCCTTAATGAGGGGTGTGGCCTAATTTAATTTGTCCCTCTTTTCCACCCTGAAAAGTTGGTGGGTGTGGGTACACACACTCAGACAGGCCAGTTTGTTAAAGGTTAATTCCACTTTTAAAAGCATTTTTAGTGTCCATTATTGTGTGGCAAAATGAGGTCATCGAGATACAGAGCTTAGTTGTTTGTTTTTTATTTGTTTAAAAAGAACCATTTATCTCAATCAATAATATGTGTTTGGTAAACATAAAATAGACTTTCTGCTTACTAAGCATCTGATTGGCTGAGATCACAGTCCCCAATTCTGAGCTCACAGGTTTAACCCTTCTTGCCCTAATTCAGCCTTTTCAGCTGAGGGGATCACAGTCTTGTTTTCCAGTAGTGAAAAATCACAGGTCTAGGGGCACAATCCAACGCACAGGTTTATTTTACCTAATCCTGAAAGAAATTTAGTTTTTCTTTAAAATTCCCATCTTGGCAAAAATGCTAAACACATGCTCACCTAAAGTCCGGTACAGCTGCATTTGTCCAATACCAGTAGCCTGAAAATTACCAATATCAGAGATTTTTTCCCTGCCATCCCAGGGCCAATTGTCTGTCATGGTGATTGGCCCGTCTTTTCTATTCATTACAGTGGGAGTGAAAGTGCTCGGAACAACCCCTCCATTGAAATAAATAAAGCGGGTGTCGCAGTGATAGATTGTGAGGCAGCTAGGTGACCACGTGCCATGTTTTCGAGATGGGATGGGTCAGTACGGATCTCCGGTGCAGGCTTTAAACTGACAGAATAGGAGAAGAGCGAGCCAATACTTTTCGAAACTAGAAATTGCTGCCGAATAGGAATTTTCATGCAGAGCAATTATTTTCACTTACATTTTTAAATAAAATAAACGTAGAAACTTACCTGCTCCCTCGCTGTCTTCCAGTCCCACATGCTGTCTCACCTGCAGGCAAGCGAGTGACTTGCCAATTCCCGCCACCTCAATACCTACATGGGTCTCGCTCCACCTATACAGAAAGCCCCTCCCTGCAGTGTGAAGAGAGGTGAGTGGGGCGGACGGTCCGTGGACATCATAAGGACATTTGCCTGGTGCTGAAACAGGGACGGAGGTAAGTTTTTTTTTTTTTTTTTTTTTTTTTTAGGTGATTTCTTAAATTTCAGTTTGGACTAACCTGATTTTCTTGAAGTAAGTTGGCGAAATACCCGAATTGAACTTTTAAAATGTTCTCTCATCTCTGAGTATGTTTTGTTTATTATTTTTGTCCTGGTGGTCCCTTTAAGGAAAGTTCAACTTCATATCAAGATATTCCAGCAGTATACTTGAACACTGTGGTAGTCATTCTAGTAACATGGTCACACTAGCTTCCCATGGCAACACCAGACCCTGTGCAATCATGACACGGGGATGGTGCATGCACTTAGGGATGCCAGACTGAATAAGGCCAAAGTCTTCGAAAGTGGGCTCAGGGGGTTCGCCAGGGACGGGGCAAAGTACTCAAACTGATTGTAGCCGCAGGAGGTCTCTCTTGATGGTAGGCAGGAGAAGGAAGGGGGAGGGTTCAACGTAGGGATGCCCCTCCCTTTATTCAGGCATAGAGAGACAGTTCAGGCTGTTCTCACCAGGGCCCACTTTCCACACCCCAGATGTCAGGGATCGTTTTCTGCACCACACAAATCTGCTGGCTGCAACTCTCTTAGCCCCATCCCCCTGGGTCCCTCTTATACCCTTTGAAAACTAACCAATTGGGGGAGTGGGCTGTACTCCGATTAACCCCTGTGGGCAAGGAGGCTTCTCTCAAACTATCTATTCAATTTCTTAGCCTATGGGAGCATCCTGTGGTCTCCTGACTACTACACTACTGAATATCTAGTCTAAGCTAATCCACCCCACCTAGGGTATTCCCTGGCATCCCCACTTCTCCAGGGACCCCCTCCCAGATGCACCCCTAGCCAGGGGACTATACTGTTACATCTGCCTCCCACTCTGTAGTGACAGCTAGCACAGTACAGTCCAACATACACAGGTACAGTAGGTACCTGAGCTCCCTTCACATGTTTCTGGTGACTCATTTTTGGTTTCATTCCAATAACAATCAATCAGCAAGTTTTGACTGGTTCCTCACTTATATAACCTGATTCCACCCTGCTGCCCTCTAGATGCAACATTATCTGTGCAGGCACCTATCCACGGAACTTTGCAGACATCCTTGATAGCCTATGCGTGTCATTTAAAGAACTGTATACCTAATTTGAATTATTTCCAGAGAGCAGGGCCAGCTCCAGGTTTATGCTGGTCCCTGGGCGATAGTCTCAGTGGGCCCCTTGCAGTGTGACATGACACTCCATATATGGTTATAAAGTTGCATGTATTCTGAATATTGCCAAAGAACAGAAAAAAAGTAAAAGAATGAATTACAGAGAAAGTACAGTATATAAAAATAAGAAATAGAGGGAATGACAGAGAAAGAAAAAGTGACATAACAGAAGGACTGGGAGAAAGAAAGAAAGAAAGAGAGAAAGAAACGATAGAGGGAATGACAGAAAAAAGAAAATGAAAAAGAGAACATACATTAAAAAAAAAATATATAAGGAAAGAAAATAGACAATGATAACAATAATAGATTGAAGACAGAAATGAGGAAAAGATAAGAAGAAATAAGGAAAGAAAAGAAAAAAAAAAGAAACAACAAAGGCATATGATAAATGACAGGAAGAGAATGAATGAATGACAGAATCTGAGAAAGCATAAAAGGAATGACAAAAAAAGAAAGAAAAGGAATAGCAGAACAAACAGATAAAAGAAAGAAGCAATGACTAGCTGGAAATAGAGTAACATATAGAATAGAAGGTAAGAAAAAGAATCGGGGGACTAGCAAAAATAATAGAGGGAAGGAAATAAGAATAGAAAGAAAACTAATGGCATTATTAACAGATGAAAGAACATTTTGAGGGACATTTTCACTCAATGGGCAGCCCTTAGTCCTGGTTACTGCATGGCCATGTGTCTTGCATAGGGTAGAGGGAATGAGGTGGGCCCTCCCAAAGTGCAAGATCCCCAGCACCTGCCCAGGTATCCCTAGTGCTGACGTCTACACTGCCAGAGAGTTATGTGCAGGCTTTATTTTTTTAGGATGCCCGAGGTAAGGAGAATGCTAGAGATGAGCGAATTTTTGAAAAATTTGATTCGACCGATTTGACGAATTTTCTGGAAAAAAATGTTTCGTCCAAATTTATTTGCAGCAAATCGCTATTGAAAACGGCTATTTCTGGCCTACCGAGAGCCTCAATTGGGTTGTAGAACATTTTGCCTTGCTGTAACACGCATAGGATGCGTGCTGGGTTAGTGAAATAATACTTTAAAGAAGTATGACATGCAGATCAGAGGCATCACTATTAGAATCGCTGTCGCAGAGTGTCACAGTGACAGAGCCTTGAACACTAACTTGGCTTTGAAGACCTGGGCATAAAACCAAATGCAAATGCTCTTAAATGTGATGCCCCCGGTGAGAGACAGTTAATTGCACTACAGCAAGCTTTAAAACTAGGTTTTTGTATAAAAGCAAGAGCACTATAGACAGGTGATCTTGGAACACTAACTTGGCTTTGAAGACCTGGGCATAAAGCCAAATGCAAACACACTGTCAGGTGCCCTTAAATGGGACACCTAGTCAGGGTTAGTTAAATGCACTACAGAAAGCGTTTAAAACATGGTTTTTGGAGAAAAGCAAGGTGTAACACTAACTAGGCTTGCAAGATCTGGGCATAAAACCAAATGCAAAAAATCTCAGATGCCCTTAAATTAGATGCCCCCCGGTGAGAATCAGTTAAATGCACTACACCAAGCTTTAAAACTAGGTTTTTGTACAAAAGCAATAGGTGGATATTTTTGGCTAGGTGTGTGGCCTTGAACACTAACTTGGCTTGCAAGACCTGGGCAAAAAACCAAATGTAAAACTGTCAGATGCCCTTAAATGGGATGCCCCATTCAGGGTGAGTTAAATGCACTACAGCAAGCTTTAAAACAGGGTTTTGGTAGAAAAACAAGAGCACTATTGGGTTGATTCAGAGAGACAAAAAAAGACTTTCGTTTTCCATTTACAAGAAATAATCGTCCAGACGAAAATCCTTACAATCTTACGCCTGCACACTACAAACTTAACTCATTAAAGTGCTTGCCTACATATTTGGTTCACTCACTTGTGCTACAATGCTTAGCTAAATCACTTCGCGGTTAGGTTCTTCTTCTATTTCTCACCCCTAAAACTTACCCAAAACAATTCGCGGTCATGTTCTTCTTCTATTTCTCACACCTAAAACTTACCCAAATCACTTTGTGGTTAGCTTCTTCTTCCATTTCTCACCCCTAAAACTTACCCAAATCACTTCACGGTCATGTTCTTCTTCCATTTCTCACCCCTAAAACTTACCCAAATCACTTCGCGGTCATGTTCTCCTTCTATTTCTCACCCCTAAAACTTACCCAAATCACTTAGCGGTTAGCTTCTTCTTCCATTTCTCACCCCTAAAACTTACCCAAATCACTTTGTGGTCATGTGAATCTTCATCTCTAAATATTTCTTCACCCATTCGTTTTGTGTTAATGTATTTGGAAAATAAAATGACACTGAAACTGTTTTTTTTTTTTTTTTAATACAAAATGCCATTTTTTATGGCTTTTTAAAAAAAAAAAAATTTGCAGTAAAATGTCAAAACTTTTTTTTTTAAGAAAATATAACATTTTTAAATTTTTAAAATGTTTAAAAATATTAAAATTCAAAACTATATACAAATCAATGGCAGGACCCAGAACATCAGTCTTCTTCTGTGGTCCCCAATAGGGATGAGCGAATCGATCCGGACGAACCCGGATTCGATCCGAATTTCAGGAAAAATTCGATTCGGATCGAATCCGAATTTCCTCGCGATTCGATCACTCGAAGTTTTCCTTTAACATCCATTCATTTACATTTACAGGCATTCTAAGATGGCGGACGGGACATGTCTGGACATGTATCCCGCGCCAGTGCAAGCTGGGGCAGTCACATGCAGCCTATCAGCAGCCAGCAAGCCCGGTGACGTCACACAGCGGTATTTAACGGCGGCCATCTTGCTTTTCCTCATTTCTCTATTGCATTCGTGAGAGACAGAACGCTGTGTAGCTGAGGGACAGACAGTTAGACAGGCAGGGACAGACAGGGACAGGCTGGAGACAGGCAGGAGACAGACAGGAGACAGACAGAAAGCCAGGGAAAGGTAGGAAAAAACGGAGGCTGTGACAGGGAGATTTTTTTTTTTTTTCATCCAGCCTGAGTGTTACTAGCTGGCTGACAGGCTTTGTTAGCGTTTTCAGGCTGCTTATAGTAACTAACTGTGCATATATACTGAACTGATCTTAAGTCTGCTGTGAGGCATCCCATTCTGTGACTACACCAGCCTCTGTTTAAGACCATATAAGCATTTGCTCTTATCATATTTGAAATTAGGCCTGATAAAGACACTTTTGCTGGGCAAAGCACTACTGGACCCTGCCAGGTGCACTCCTATTTGGGGCATCCCATTCTGTGACTACAGCAGCCTCTGTTTAAGACCATATAAGCATTTGCTCTTATCATATTTGAAATTAGGCCTGATAAAGACACTTTTGCTGGGCATAGCACTACTGGACCCTGCCAGGTGCACTCCTATTTGGGGCATCCCATTCTGTGACTACAGCAGCCTCTGTTTAAGACCATATAAGCATTTGCTCTTATCATATTTGAAATTAGGCCTGATAAAGACACTTTTGCTGGGCAAAGCACTACTGGACCCTGCCAGGTGCACTCCTATTTGGGGCATCCCATTCTGTGACTACAGCAGCCTCTGTTTAAGACCATATAAGCATTTGCTCTTATCATATTTGAAATTAGGCCTGATAAAGACACTTTTGCTGGGCAAAGCACTACTGGACCCTGCCAGGTGCACTCCTATTTGGGGCATCCCATTCTGTGACTACAGCAGCCTCTGTTTAAGACCATATAAGCATTTGCTCTTATCATATTTGAAATTAGGCCTGATAAAGACACTTTTGCTGGGCATAGCACAACTTGTCCCTGCCATGGCATCCCATTCTGTGACTAAAGCAGCCTCTGTTTAAGACCATATAAGCATTTGCTCTTATCATATTTGAAATTAGCCTGATAAAGACACTTTTGCTGGGCATAGCACTACTGGACCCTGCCAGGTGCACTCCTATTTGGGGCATCCCATTCTGTGACTACAGCAGCCTCTGTTTAAGACCATATAAGCATTTGCTCTTATCATATTTGAAATTAGGCCTGATAAAGACACTTTTGCTGGGCAAAGCACTACTGGACCCTGCCAGGTGCACTCCTATTTGGGGCATCCCATTCTGTGACTACAGCAGCCTCTGTTTAAGACCATATAAGCATTTGCTCTTATCATATTTGAAATTAGGCCTGATAAAGACACTTTTGCTGGGCAAAGCACTACTGGACCCTGCCAGGTGCACTCCTATTTGGGGCATCCCATTCTGTGACTACAGCAGCCTCTGTTTAAGACCGTATAACCATTTTCACTTATCATATTTGAAATTAGGCCTGATAAAGACACTTTTGCTGGGCATAGCACTACTGGACCCTGCCAGGTGCACTCCTATTTGGGGCATCCCATTCTGTGACTACAGCAGCCTCTGTTTAAGACCATATAAGCATTTGCTCTTATCATATTTGAAATTAGGCCTGATAAAGACACTTTTGCTGGGCAAAGCACTACTGGACCCTGCCAGGTGCACTCCTATTTGGGGCATCCCATTCTGTGACTACAGCAGCCTCTATTTAAGACCATATAAGCATTTGCTCTTATCATATTTGAAATTAGGCCTGATAAAGACACTTTTGCTGGGCAAAGCACTACTGGACCCTGCCAGGTGCACTCCTATTTGGGGCATCCCATTCTGTGACTACAGCAGCCTCTGTTTAAGACCATATAAGCATTTGCTCTTATCATATTTGAAATTAGGCCTGATAAAGACACTTTTGCTGGGCAAAGCACTACTGGACCCTGCCAGGTGCACTCCTATTTGGGGCATCCCATTCTGTGACTACAGCAGCCTCTGTTTAAGACCATATAAGCATTTGCTCTTATCATATTTGAAATTAGGCCTGATAAAGACACTTTTGCTGGGCAAAGCACTACTGGACCCTGCCAGGTGCACTCCTATTTGGGGCATCCCATTCTGTGACTACAGCAGCCTCTGTTTAAGACCATATAAGCATTTGCTCTTATCATATTTGAAATTAGGCCTGATAAAGACACTTTTGCTGGGCATAGCACAACTTGTCCCTGCCATGGCATCCCATTCTGTGACTAAAGCAGCCTCTGTTTAAGACCATATAAGCATTTGCTCTTATCATATTTGAAATTAGCCTGATAAAGACACTTTTGCTGGGCATAGCACTACTGGACCCTGCCAGGTGCACTCCTATTTGGGGCATCCCATTCTGTGACTACAGCAGCCTCTGTTTAAGACCATATAAGCATTTGCTCTTATCATATTTGAAATTAGGCCTGATAAAGACACTTTTGCTGGGCAAAGCACTACTGGACCCTGCCAGGTGCACTCCTATTTGGGGCATCCCATTCTGTGACTACAGCAGCCTCTGTTTAAGACCATATAAGCATTTGCTCTTATCATATTTGAAATTAGGCCTGATAAAGACACTTTTGCTGGGCAAAGCACTACTGGACCCTGCCAGGTGCACTCCTATTTGGGGCATCCCATTCTGTGACTACAGCAGCCTCTGTTTAAGACCGTATAACCATTTTCACTTATCATATTTGAAATTAGGCCTGATAAAGACACTTTTGCTGGGCATAGCACTACTGGACCCTGCCAGGTGCACTCCTATTTGGGGCATCCCATTCTGTGACTACAGCAGCCTCTGTTTAAGACCATATAAGCATTTGCTCTTATCATATTTGAAATTAGGCCTGATAAAGACACTTTTGCTGGGCAAAGCACTACTGGACCCTGCCAGGTGCACTCCTATTTGGGGCATCCCATTCTGTGACTACAGCAGCCTCTGTTTAAGACCATATAAGCATTTGCTCTTATCATATTTGAAATTAGGCCTGATAAAGACACTTTTGCTGGGCAAAGCACTACTGGACCCTGCCAGGTGCACTCCTATTTGGGGCATCCCATTCTGTGACTACAGCAGCCTCTGTTTAAGACCGTATAACCATTTTCACTTATCATATTTGAAATTAGGCCTGATAAAGACACTTTTGCTGGGCATAGCACTACTGGACCCTGCCAGGTGCACTCCTATTTGGGGCATCCCATTCTGTGACTACAGCAGCCTCTGTTTAAGACCATATAAGCATTTGCTCTTATCATATTTGAAATTAGGCCTGATAAAGACACTTTTGCTGGGCATAGCACAACTTGTCCCTGCCATGGCATCCCATTCTGTGACTACAGCAGCCTCTGTTTAAGACCATATAACCATTTGCTCTTATCATATTTGAAATTAGCCTGATAAAGACACTTTTGCTGGGCATAGCACTACTTGTCCCTGCCATGGCATCCCATTCTGTGACTACAGCAGCCTCTGTTTAAGACCGTATAACCATTTTCACTTATCATATTTGAAATTAGGCCTGATAAAGACACTTTTGCTGGGCAAAGCACTACTGGACCCTGCCAGGTCCATTCCTGTTGGGGCATCCCATTCTGTGACTAAAGCAGCCTCTGTTTAAGACCATATAAGCATTTGCTCTTATCATATTTGAAATTAGGCCTGATAAAGACACTTTTGCTGGGCATAGCACTACTTGTCCCTGCCAGGGCATCCCATTCTGTGACTACAGCAGCCTCTGTTTAAGACCATATAACCATTTGCTCTTATTATATTTGAAATTAGCCTGATAAAGACACTTTTGCTGGGCATAGCACTACTGGACCCTGCCAGGTGCACTCCTATTTGGGGCATCCCATTCTGTGACTACAGCAGCCTCTGTTTAAGACCATATAAGCATTTGCTCTTATCATATTTGAAATTAGGCCTGATAAAGACACTTTTGCTGGGCAAAGCACTACTGGACCCTGCCAGGTGCACTCCTATTTGGGGCATCCCATTCTGTGACTACAGCAGCCTCTGTTTAAGACCATATAAGCATTTGCTCTTATCATATTTGAAATTAGCCTGATAAAGACACTTTTGCTGGGCATAGCACTACTTGTCCCTGCCAGGTGTACTTACTGCTGGTTTTTAGGGCATCCCATTCTGTGACTACACCAGCCTCTATTTAAGAACCTAACCATTTGCACCTATTCTAATTGAAATTAGGCATGATAAAGACACTTTTGCTGTGCATAGTCTTACTGCTGCCTGCCAGGTGCTCTCTGGTTTTTGGGACATCCCATTCTGTAACATACCATTAGCCTCTGCATTAACTGTAAGCTGCACAGTTATTTAAAGAAATTTGGCCTGTATGAGCCTGCTAACACACTGCTGCTGTGTGCATATATACTGATCTCAAGTCTGCTTGGGGCATCCCATTCTGTAACATACCATTAGCCTCTGCATTAACTGTAAGCTGCACAGTTATTTAAAGAAATTTGGCCTGTATGAGCCTGCTAACACACTGCTGCTGTGTGCATATATACTGATCTCAAGTCTGCTTGGGGCATCCCATTCTGTAACATACCATTAGCCTCTGCATTAACTGTAAGCTGCACAGTTATTTAAAGAAATTTGGCCTGTATGAGCCTGCTAACACACTGCTGCTGTGTGCATATATACTGATCTCAAGTCAGCTTTGGGGCATCCCATTCTGTAACATACCATTAGCCTCTGCATTTACTGTAAGCTGCACATTTATTTAAAGAAATTTGGCCTGTATGAGCCTGCTAACACACTGCTGCTGTGTGCATATATACTGATCTCAAGTCTGCTTGGGGCATCCCATTCTGTAACATACCATTAGCCTCTGCATTTACTGTAAGCTGCACATTTATTTAAAGAAATTTGGCCTGTATGAGCCTGCTAACACACTGCTGCTGTGTGCATATATACTGATCTCAAGTCTGCTTGGGGCATCCCATTCTGTAACATACCATTAGCCTCTGCATTAACTGTAAGCTGCACAGTTATTTAAAGAAATTTGGCCTGTATGAGCCTGCTAACACACTGCTGCTGTGTGCATATATACTGATCTCAAGTCAGCTTTGGGGCATCCCATTCTGTAACATACCATTAGCCTCTGCATTAACTGTAAGCTGCACAGTTATTTAAAGAAATTTGGCCTGTATGAGCCTGCTAACACACTGCTGCTGTGTGCATATATACTGATCTCAAGTCAGCTTTGGGGCATCCCATTCTGTAACATACCATTAGCCTCTGCATTTACTGTAAGCTGCACATTTATTTAAAGAAATTTGGCCTGTATGAGCCTGCTAACACACTGCTGCTGTGTGCATATATACTGATCTCAAGTCTGCTTGGGGCATCCCATTCTGTAACATACCATTAGCCTCTGCATTAACTGTAAGCTGCACAGTTATTTAAAGAAATTTGGCCTGTATGAGCCTGCTAACACACTGCTGCTGTGTGCATATATACTGATCTCAAGTCTGCTTGGGGCATCCCATTCTGTAACATACCATTAGCCTCTGCATTTACTGTAAGCTGCACATTTATTTAAAGAAATTTGGCCTGTATGAGCCTGCTAACACACTGCTGCTGTGTGCATATATACTGATCTCAAGTCTGCTTGGGGCATCCCATTCTGTAACATAACATAACCTACCTACCATACTAAGCAGCTCTCTTATTTAAACTAAGCAGGCCTCTTGGAGGCTGAGTGTCCACTTTTGGGTGTGCATTTATATTCGGTTTCATATACAGTGGGGTATCCCAATTTGTAAGATAACCTACCCCAACCATGTAAACTAAATAGGCCTGTTGCAGCCTGAGTTTCTCTGCTTGCGTATGGCCTGCATTACAATCTGTCTCTTTCAATGACACTGCTGCCTGGGGTATCCCAATTTGTAAGATAACCTACCCCAACCATGTAAACTAAAGGTTACGTCCTTCCAGAAGGAAAACTTATGCCGAACACTATTTTTGTTAGGGGCATTGACCTTTGGATTGATCGGCATGAAATTAATTTTTTTTTTTCAAAGTATGGCGCTGTGAAGAAGGTCAAAATGATGTCTCATACTTGGATTATTGTTACTTTTTGTTCAGCTTGAAATATAACAGGCCACACGGGCATCCCAAGGCACATGCTATTTTAAACCTATCTGTTATACAACATAAGCGTTGATCAGGCTACTTCAGTTTGCACTTGTTTTTGACTGATTTTAATAAACCAGGCCGCAGGGCACCCCAAAGCTGCACCTTGCACCCTATCTGGTATACAACATAAGCGTTGATCAGCATCAGCTTCATTAAGCTACTTCAGTTTGCACTTCCTTTTTGACTGCTTTCATTTAACCAGGCCGCAGGGCACCCCAAAGCTGCACCTTGCACCCTACCTGTTTATACTAAATAAGCATCTACAGCCTCAGCTTTATTAAGTTATTGCATTTTGAATTGGTTTTGGTCTGCTTTAAATACACCAGGCCGCAGGGCATCCCAAACCTGCATGTTGCACCCCATCTGTTATACTAAATAAGCGTTGATCAGCATCAGCTTTATTAAGCTATTGCATTTTGCATTGGTTTTTGTACTGCTGCCAAAACACTAGCCCATATGGGCATCCCAAACCAGCACATGTCACCCTATCTGTTATACTAAATAAGCTTCTACAGGCCCTTTTTTTATTTATTTATTTTTATTTATATAGAGCTGCAATAGCTTATATTGTGAGGTTAATTTGCCATTTTGCAGCATAATATAGAGCAGCCCCTGTGTAAATCTGAGGGGCAATAGCTTATATAGTGAGGTAAATTTGCCATTTTGCTTCGTTATATAGAGCAGCCCAGTTGCCATCTAAATCAACTACTGTCCGGCCAGTACAGCTTTTCCAGGGCAAACTCTGCTAGTTGCGGGCACAAGTCAAGTTTGGCTTCCCAGCAAATCCAGTGGATCTTGAAGGTGTGTTGGCATGGTCATGTCAAGGTATGACATGACCTGCTGTTTGAGGTCCAGCTCCAGGTCTTCCTGCTGCTCATGAGTAGACTCACTATGCGGGTGTAGAAAGCTACTCACTAGCGACTGAAGACTGAGGCTGCTGCTGATGGAGCTGCTGCTGCTGCTCCTTCCACCCCCCCAGCAGCCATGGCAGTGGAAGGTGATCGCAGACTTCCCCCCGAGTCAGACCTGCGGGAGTATGGGCCATGGCGCAGATAGACATCGCCCAACTGACTACGTGGGATGTCTCTGTAGTAGGTCAGTTTGTCCTCCCTCTCAGTGGGCGTAAAAAATGCCCCCATTTTGTGCCGGAAGCGAGGGTCCAATAAGTTGGAGAGCCAGAAGTCTTCCCGCTGACAAATGGAGACAATTCTGCGCTCACTAGTACGCATGCATGTGAGCATGCATCGTGCCATTTGTGCAAGTGACTCGGAGGGACTACCTGTCTCCATCTCCACTGTAAACTGCCATGGTGTGTCTGGGTCCTCTGTCTCGCCTTACTCACAACCCTCTAGCTCCTGTGGCTGCTCCTGCTCCTCCTCTCCTGTCAGATGACTAGATAAAATGGTCATTTTGTGAAACCTAAACTGTGGTTTGCTGTGCCCCACCCCCTCCTCCTCCTCCACTTCAGCCCTCACAGGCTTCATGTGGCTGTGAAATGTATGTGCCATGTCTCCAGTGCCCTGACCAGCCATGCTTTCCAACATGTGTTGTAGTACATGAAGCAGTGGAATCTCATCGTTCATCTCATAGTCCTGGCAACTGACTAATAATGTAGCTTCCTCAAAGGGCCTGAGCAAACGGTCGGTGTCACGTATGAGCTGCCAATGGTTTACATTGAATTTACACAGGGGTGTCCCCCTATCCGTTTGGATCATCCAGAAATCCGTGATGGCTTTTCTCTGTTCCTATAGTGCAGTGGTCCTCAACCCTGTCCTCAAGGCCCACCAACATGTCATGTTTTTTGGATCTCCAAATAGCCAGCTCTATTGCTCTGCAGCTGCACTAATTACTCCACCTGAGCATCTTTGTGGAGATCTGCAAAGCCTGGCCTGTTGGTGGGCCTTGAGGACAGGGTTGGGGACCACTGCTATAGTGGATCCTGCATATGGAGGGTGGAATTCCAACGGGTGGAAACATCGCAAATCAGACTATGGTGGGGTACACCGTTGTGACGCTGAGGCTCAATAAGGTTGTGCTTGGTGGTGTAGGAGTGCCAGAAGTGCATGCTAACTTTCTTTCCTGTTGTTCGGATGTCTTTCAGATGGGGGCAAGACTTCAAAACTAGACTGAACACGTGTGCCATGTCAGGACGCATGACTCTGGCTTCCTTGTCACAGCGCAAACAAGATGTTCTTCCAAGTGTCAGTCACCATGGGTCCAAATTTGCAGTTTTCGTGGATTAAGCAATGCTTTCATGGATTGAGTTCTCATTTTTAGTAGTTCCTCCCATGTGTGACTCTGATGGTCAAGGAAAACCATGTGAAGAACAGCGTGAAACCACAATCACCAAGGGGGCCTAAAAGGATATATATTGTCCACCATGAGTCTATAGTTACAGCTCCAGGCGTAGACAACACTGTGCACTTTGGTACACACTGACAGGCTAAAGGACTGGCCCACCTTCTGTTCAACAACCATGCCATGTGACTCTCCACCTCGGCTCGGCACAAGCCATCAGTTCTCTGAAAGGTCCACCACTGGGTAATGCAGCAGGCTGGACTTATGGTGACGCTGTCTGAGAGGAGAAATCCCTCAGACATCAAGATTAAAAATTCCAAGAATTTTTGAGGGCTAATTATTCAGAGGCAAATGATAGCTAGTTGTTTCTGATTTAATTGCAAGGTGGAAACACACCCTCAAACAAAACTTCACTTTCGCAATACTATTGCATTTGTCTATTCATAATTTTATGTATATACACTAACTAACCTACTTTTTCTCCACAGGATGCTGCATGGAACACTGCCACATCGCTGAGTAGCTGATTTTTCCTACCAACAGTCCGCAATAATTCGCTGCTGCTGCCGCCGCCACCGCCGCAGACTCCAGGGACCCTCTTCCACTACCTCGGCTTGCAACACCTCCTCCCACGACACTCTCCTCATCACTAATTGCCGGATAGTGGAAGAAGAGGCGAGTGTCTCCTCCACTTCTTGGCTGGGCAGTAGCTGCTGAATTTTATGATTATCAGATCTTGGATATCAGATCAATGGATAGTGGAGCTGAACCCAAAGCATAACAGACAGACAGTTGACTGGGGGTGTCAGATGCCACTTGTGATGCAGTGGACTGCTTTTGCAGCACTTCGAGACAAAGTTGCTTCATTGGCTGACACAATGACTGGTAAAGCTGTGGAACATATGGTTGAAAAGCAAGAATAACCATTTGTTTTTATATGAAAAAGACCCTGGTTTATACAGACTTTTTTTTTCCAGAGACTGCCCTGCGTGGAAATGAATGGCGCATGGATCAGCCAAGCTTTCCTCCCAACAATGCCTGATGTATTCCAGTAGATTGATGACGGGGCCAGACCAAGAAAGATGGATCGTGCAAAACAGATTTAAGGCGCTGCTCTCCAGTTACAGACATTCCTCCGCATCGGACCACAAGTAAGTATTGATAAAAAATCCTTTACGTTACTCTTACTTTTTATTAATATTCTTCGGATAAGACGGATCAGACATGATTCCAGATTAAAAATTCCAAGAATTTTTGAGGGCTAATTAGTCAGAGGCAATGATACCTTCTTGTTTCTGATTTAATTAAAAGGTGGAAACACACCCTCAAACAAAACTTCACTTTGGCAAACTTTTGCATTTGTTTATTCATAATTTTATGTAGATATTACTAACTAAGCTACTTTTTCTCCACATGACTCTCCACAGGGTGTGATTCATCCAATTTTTGGGCTCCTGAAGCCAACCCCAGGGTCTGTTTAAAGTAATGTTTGGGCTCCTGCTGCTGCTTGCAACTCCAGGGTGTGATTCATCCAATTTTTGGGCTCCTGAGGCCAACCCCAGGGTCTGTTTAAAGTAATGTTTGGGCTCCTGCTGCTGCTGCTGCCAACTCCAGGGTGTGATTCATCCAATTTTTGGGCTCCTGAGGCCAACCCCAGGGTCTGTTTAAAGTAATGTTTGGGCTCCTGCTGCTGCTGCTGCCCACTCCAGGGTGTGATTCATCCAATTTTTGGGCTACTGAAGCCAACTCCAGTGTCTCTTTAAAGTAATATTTGGGCTCCTGCTGCTGCTGCTGCCAACTCCAGGGTGTGATTCATCCAATTTTTGGGCTCCTGAAGCCAACCCCAGTGTCTCTTTAAAGTAATATTTGGGCTCCTGCTGCTGCTGCTGCCAACTCCAGGGTGTGATTCATCCAATTTTTGGGCTCCTGAGGCCAACCCCAGGGTCTGTTTAAAGTAATGTTTGGGCTCCTGCTGCTGCTTGCAACTCCAGGGTGTGATTCATCCAATTTTTGGGCTCCTGAGGCCAACCCCAGGGTCTGTTTAAAGTAATGTTTGGGCTCCTGCTGCTGCTGCTGCCAACTCCAGGGTGTGATTCATCCAATTTTTGGGCTACTGAAGCCAACTCCAGTGTCTCTTTAAAGTAATATTTGGGCTCCTGCTGCTGCTGCTGCCAACTCCAGGGTGTGATTCATCCAATTTTTGGGCTCCTGAGGCCAACCCCAGGGTCTCTTTAAAGTAATGTTTGGGCTCCTGCTGCTGCCAACTCCAGGGTGTGATTCATCCAATTTTTGGGCTCCTGAGGCCAACCCCAGGGTCTGTTTAAAGTAATGTTTGGGCTCCTGCTGCTGCTTGCAACTCCAGGGTGTGATTCATCCAATTTTTGGGCTCCTGAAGCCAACCCCAGTGTCTCTTTAAAGTAATATTTGGGCTCCTGCTGCTGCTGCTGCCAACTCCAGGGTGTGATTCATCCAATTTTTGGGCTCCTGAGGCCAACCCCAGGGTCTGTTTAAAGTAATGTTTGGGCTCCTGCTGCTGCTACTGCCAACTTCTGCCAACTCCAGGGTGTGATTCATCCAATTTTTGGGCTCCTGAGGCCAACCCCAGGGTCTCTTTAAAGTAATGTTTGGGCTCCTGCTGCTGCCAACTCCAGGGTGTGATTCATCCAATTTTTGGGCTCCTGAGGCCAACCCCAGGGTCTCTTTAAAGTAATATTTGGGCTCCTGCTGCTGCTGCCAACTCCAGGGTGGGATTCATCCAATTTTTGGGCTACTGAAGCCAACTCCAGTGTCTCTTTAAAGTAATATTTGGGCTCCTGCTGCTGCCAACTCCAGGGTGTGATTCATCCAATTTTTGGGCTCCTGAGGCCAACCCCAGGGTCTCTTTAAAGTAATGTTTGGGCTCCTGCTGCTGCTTGCAACTCCAGGGTGTGATTCATCCAATTTTTGGGCTCCTGAGGCCAACCCCAGGGTCTCTTTAAAGTAATATTTGGGCTCCTGCTGCTGCTGCCAACTCCAGGGTGTGATTCATCCAATTTTTGGGCTACTGAAGCCAACTCCAGTGTCTCTTTAAAGTAATATTTGGGCTCCTGCTGCTGCTGCTGCCAACTCCAGGGTGTGATTCATCCAATTTTTGGGCTCCTGAGGCCAACCCCAGGGTCTCTTTAAAGTAATGTTTGGGCTCCTGCTGCTGCCAACTCCAGGGTGTGATTCATCCAATTTTTGGGCTCCTGAGGCCAACCCCAGGGTCTCTTTAAAGTGATATTTGGGCTCCTGCTGCTGCTGCTGCCAACTCCAGGGTGTGATTCATCCAATTTTTGGGCTCCTGAAGCCAACCCCAGGGTCTCTTTAAAGTAATATTTGGGCTCCTGCTGCTGCTGCTGCCAACTCCAGGGTGTGATTCATCCAATTTTTGGGCTCCTGCTGCTGCTGCTGCTGCCAACTCCAGGGTGTGATTCATCCAATTTTTGGGCTCCTGAAGCCAACTCCAGTGTCTCTTTAAAGCAATGTTTGGGCTCCTGCCCCTCATAGTGATGCCACTTCAACTCTCTTGAATTCAATTGTGCCGCTCTGCGATTCTATTAGCGATGCCTCTGATCTGCATGTGATATTTCTTCAAAGTATTATTTAACTAACCCAGCACGCATCCTGTGCGTGTTACAGCAAGGCAGAATGGTTTACAACCCTATTGAGGCTCTAGGAGGCTCAGAAATAGCCGTTTTTAATAGCGATTCGTCGCGAATTTATTCGGGTCGAAACGATTTTTGTCGGAAAATTCGGCGAATCAGTCGAATCGAATTTTTCAAAAGTTCGCTCATCTCTAGTCCCCAATGAGTCATGCAGCTCCTGCATGTCAGCCACCAACTGAAGGACCCTTTCACTCATTGCTGCCACTCTGGCACGTGTGGTTCCTGTATAAAAAACAAACATTATTTGTTAGCAAATACATGTTTCTCAGCTGTGGATGAAATGTTTTTTAGGTGGCAAGCTAGCTCATGACACCATGTCATTATGCTAAGAAATTAATCTAAGGAAGAGGGCATATGTCATTATGCTAAGTAATAATCTAAGGAATAGGGCATATGTCATAATGCTAAGTAATTAATCTAAGGGAGAGGGCATATGCCATTATGCTAAGTAATTAATCTAAGGAAGAGGGCACATGTCATTATGCTAATGCCATTGACTATGGCTTTAGGTATCTTGGTGATCATGTCAAGTACCACATACTCAAAAGAATGACATTACAACTTACTTCGTTGGTGGCCGACGTCTGCGTCCAGGACCACCCTGGGTTCTGAGACCTGCCACTGCTGGGAAGTTGAGGCTGTAGAGACAAATAGGGCCACTTCTAATGTTTGAGTCAACAGTAAGCAAATGACAATTTGAATGTGTGTGTGACATCACCCACCTTTTCCATGTGCCTCCTGGGCCTGATCTAGTGCAGACTCTTCCACAGATCCTTCACCCGCTAGATATTCATCTAGAAAAAGAGATTTAGGAAATCAGCTTTTGTTTAAATAGCATGTATGTGTTTGTGGTTACATTGAGAGTCACATACCCGAGGCTAAGGGCTCAGTCGCTTGGTACGACTCCCTACCCACGCCGTGACGCCCCTCCTCTGTTGAAAGGTCTAGGGGCTGGTCGGAGGCCCCTACAGAAGAGGGGTAGGACCGTCGCCCTGGAGATCCACCACCTTCACTTGGTGCTGCAGATTCATGCAGCACTGGTCAGCCTGTGCGCCTCCGGGGTGCGTCGGATTCGGTACTCCATTTCCAGCACTAGAAAAGAAAACCATTTATAAATAAATACCTTCTGTATTAGTTACATCTAGCATGCAATCGCTATCTACTTACTTGGGAAATGGAGCCCGAAAAATCGCCGCACCCGGGGCATGTGGATCTGCGTGTGGGTGAAGGTGGTGTCCGTCTCATGCTGGATCCTGGAAACGATCTCCAGGGTGACGTTCCTCTTCTCAAACAAGTTGGGCAGGTAGTCGTACCTGCGCTGAAGCATCGTCTAAAAAACACAAAATAAACATAGTTTTTAGATCAGAGTGCATACAAATATCTGTCACAATTAGATCAGTTGACTAAATGACATCCAGGCAAGGACCCCAAGTCCATTTCCAAGTCCAGTCCATTCTTTATCCAGCCACCTGTCCAACATTTCAACACAACAGAGCCAGCCCAGAATGTCCCTAGAATTGCCTACATCCAGAGATGAGCCCGAACAGCAAGCAATAGGCCGGACATTGCGGCGAGGACAGTTGAGTGGCAGGTTTGGTGAGGCCCAAAATCCAAATCTACAAGCAAATTGCGAAAAAATTAAATCTTGGAGGAGCTCACCAGACAGGTCAATGCAGCGGGGGAGGAGCTTAAAGATGTGGAGCAGATCCAGCAAATTTCTGACCTGAAGTATGCAGCACGGAAGAAAGAGAAAATGGCGCAATTACAGGTACATATTTGAGTTGTGCATTTGTCTGCTTCTTGTATTGTCAACAATTTTTCAGCTTACAAACTGGCGGGGGCTTCCCCACAAAATTACAGTTTACCCAAGCTGAGGAGATAGTGCTGGGGCTGATACATCCAGTGGCATTAGAGGGCCACTCGGGGGCGACGGGACACGGACATCCCTACTATTCCTGCAGGTTAGTAATGTTAGTGTGTATGTGAAATGTTTTAAACGTGTAAAATGAGGCTCACAGGCATATATGAACACATGCCCCTAGGGAGTGGCTTGTAGGGGAGGTTACAGTTTTAGCAGGGTGTGTAATGTCTGCGGAATGTTCATTTTCAAATTTGCCAGCCCATACCTGACCTTGAAGAGTATTTATGGTCACTATTAAAGTCTTAATATTAGCAAAGCACTGCCTGTTATGTGATTCTACTCAATCATATCCAACACTTCCTTCTTTGTCTTTAGGCCACTTGGGTTTTAGCTGTGCTTTGGTCTCAAATACTTGATCTGGGATCAGGGAAAGGTCTACATAGGAAGAATGCCCACCAGCAAACTCCTAAGCCAAATGCTATTTGCAAGCTGAGTGTGGGTCCCTAATGGCCCTTTAGGGATGTGTGAAGCCTCATAACATGCAGTACATGCATGTTTGTATTATTTAAGGTGACCAATGTGTATGTACAGGGTGAGTCATACATATAACAGATAATGACATTCATAGTGAAGGTCACCTTGGACCGTTGGGAGTTGCCATTCCTGCTTGCCCACGTGTTTTATTGAAGCATATGTAGTAATACAGATCATCAATGGATATTTGGGTGTTTACGTGCCTTTTTATTTACAATACAGCCCAGCATCAACCCTCAGCAAGTGTGGAAGCCTCATCCAGTTTGACCACGCCGTCAACTTCCGTGCTGCCTAGGAGCCAGGAGCAGATATATACGATAAGTGTATTTTGCTGAATCTGCTGATGCATGTGAATGAACATGACTAATTAGCATAACTAAGATATTTATGGACCAAACTGAACCTTTTTTTGCACATGTCCCAACAGACCCACACACTGATGGAGGAAATCCAGGAGATGGAGGAGGATGCCACCTTGATGGGACCTTCACAACTGACCCCCCTGGAACATAATCTGCCACGGTCCCAACATGCTACTGCACCAAATCCTCTGCAGTAGAGTGAAGCTGGACGCATGCTGCCAGCCCATTGTGTGCAGCATGCAGAGACTGAGCCTACAGTCCCCAGTGGTAGGTCTTCTGCAGAGGATTTGCCGAGCACATCTGCGACTCTTGCTGGCCCTAGACGTCCAGCATCTGCAGGCGCTCAAACTTAGGGAATTGGGAGACGTAGTCAGCAACGTCGACCAGTTTCCCAGGGGAGGCGCGTGCCGATCCTGGAGTCAGCGTGGCACCATGAGAGGCGTTTCTTTCGTCAGGTGACTCAAAGAACCACAGAGCAGCTTACTGCACAATTAGATACATTAAATAATACATTCACCTCCATGCTGACAGAATTTAGGATGAGCAACAGCCACATGGCCACCTTAACTAATAAATTGACAGGCATGCTCAAGGAAGTTAGAAATAGCAATAGACTTATGTTGGAACAGTGGCAGATTCTGAATGCCACACATGCCCAGGTGATGGGCCATCCCCAAGGCCCACCACCGGGGTTTTATGGGCAACACCCATTTTAACAGCTATTTGCCCTATATCTGCTCCATATCTTTCCTCTACATCCCCACTGTATTGACCTGTCTGGTGAGCGCTACCAAGATTGCCTTTTTTATGGCTTTGCTTGTATGATTTGGATTTTCGCTCATATAGCTCATTAGAAATACCCCACTAGCCAATGCCTGAGATAAAGCCTCACTGAACCTGCCGCTCAAGCTGCCATGCTGCAGGCTTTGGCCTAATGAAATTGTGTCTGGCTCATCCTGTTTGTAGGCATGATTGGGGGACATTCTGGGCTGGCAAACTACTACCTTGAACCCTGTCAAACATTGGACTGGACTTGCATTTGGACTGGGGGTTATTGTTTGGGTGGGCCACTGACTTACAGGCGTGGATGTGGCATAGGTATGGCTGCTTCCCACCTGTGCCTGTGGCAAATGTGGCCAAGCAGGAGAGGGTGTGTATGTGGCCCTATGTATTACTGGCCAAAGATTTGCATGCAAATTGTTGCTCCCTATGTATGTATATGATGTATGTATATGTTATTTGGCGTGGAAACTTCGGGCTGGAGTGCGTTACTTTACAACTCCTGGATGTGACCAATTGCTAGGTGCCATGAGTCTGCACCAATGTATATTTCTGTTGTACTATGTATAAACATGAAATCTGCGAGTGCCCTTCAACTAATAATTGACATATTTATATTAAATATATTGAATGTGACTTTAGCTGTTGTGGACTAAGTTGATGCATTAATGTTTGGGTTCTTTTGAGATTATTGAAGGTTTTTTGAAACAAACGTGAGAAAAAAATGAATGAGGCTCAGATCAAGTTTGAAAATTTTAGTAATTCATTCATTACTATTTCTAAATAATAAAATAACTAAGCCTTCACAAAGGCAAATGAGAGTCCAAAATAACAAATACATACAACAAACAAAAACAGGAAAACAAAATTAGGCAAAATGGGTCCTAATCAAATTTGCCCTCATAGCTTGCCCAGAGGCACTAGGTGTGCCACGGTAATTGGCATCAGGCTCCTGGCTGGGTGGAGAGGGGGGAAGATCCACATACCGGGGGACATGTCCCGGGTTTTTCGGTGGGCACGATTGTAGGTATCCTGGGCTGCATTCTGTGGCCGAAGGACGGGCGTAATCAGCCAGGGAAGAAGCGGATAGCCGGAATCCCCTGAAAGAATTAGAAAATACTTACATTAATTACCCAATCCAACAAAAACATTTTGGGACAAGCGGTCGTTCCCCCGACTAAGAGACTATCTTATATTTTTGCAACACCCTGTACATACAGATTGCTCACCTCAAAAAAGAGCCTAACACCATCTACTGCATGTTCTGAGCCTTTAAACATCCAAGATGGTGGATGAGGGCAAATCAGGCAGACTGCAAAAAGGAATTGGGTTAGGACTGTGCTTCTCAGCATTCTTGGATGTTTTACCTTTTCAGGACCCCAGATCTGCCTTGTCTGAGCCAAGCACAGCTCTAACCCGCCCCCTGCACTTTATCCCGTTCTCCTCTACTCAGTAAGTGTCATGCTTCTGAACAAAGATGGCGCAGACCCTATCATAAAGTCAAGAACAGAATTGCAGCCGAGTGTGGGGAAGAATAATAAGTAATTTACTAGAAAGTAGAAATATATTATTTAGAAATGGTGGGAAATCATTTTGTAAGGGTTCGTGCTTTGCTAAAGATCATGGTTAAGGTCCGGTTTATCATGTCATCAAGGGGTAAAAACAGCCATAGGTTCAGACATGGGTCATCAACTATATTCATAGGCATACATTGAAAAGTGAATGACGTTATTTGCGTCAACTTACCAAGGAGCCATCCACCTGAGAATTCTCCAGACTCAAACCGACGGTACAATCCAGATCGTCGCACATGGGATGAGCCTGGAAACCCGGCGAGAACACTAAGGAACCGCATGTCTGGGGCCACCGCTGCTTGGACATTCAGGGAGTGGCCCATTTGAAAAACAACAAAAATTAGCAATGCTAGGTAAACTACTCAAACACTAACTCCTAATATCCTCCCAAAAACATGTTGGGCAATACAAATAACACTAACTGAGTACCTAAGTATTTTTTAGCCCAAAAAAGGATATGTATGTTGGATCAACTAAAGATTTCCTTGAAAATGACTAATTAAGGTCCACATGAAAATGTTTGGCTTTGGCCGACATGAAAAACATTGATGAAGCTAAAGACGGCCAAATGTATCACATGAACAATTTACAAGGAGGGATTAATAGATATACAGTGTAAGCTATTTCACAGGGACAAGTTACAAGGAGGGATTAATAGATAGTTAAAATACAATTTATGTAAACTATATAAAAAAATGACCGATTGAACTTACCTATAGATGTACTCGTCGGCTGCAGGAGGGACCAATGCAACGTGGGTGCAATCAATGGCACCCATGACGTTGGGCATGCCGGCAATATTATAAAATGCCAGCTTAAGTGCGTTCCAGGCTACCATGTCGTCAGGAAAATAAATATATTTCTGACTAATGGTAGCCATGCCTTCCAAAAACGTGGATAGCGCGCGGCTCAGCGTAGGCTGGGACATCCCCATGGAGAGGGCACCCAGCCTCTGGAACGAGCCATTCGCCAAAAATTGCAGGCAGCCAAGCATCTTGGTCATACCTGAAATTGCTTGCCCCTTCCTTGTGGTGCGGGCTAACCATGGCCGCAGCTCACTATACAACTTATGGAGAGAAGCGCGATTAAGTTTGGTCAGCTCGAACAGCTCAACAACATGCATGCGAACGATATGCATGCATCGCCGGTGCAATCTGGCCTCGGCCCTGCTGATACATTCAATCCCCATTAGCTGTAGTTGGTGATGTTCCTGCACAAACGCACAAAACATGTTGATAGCAAGGGTATCCGAGGTCAAAATGATCCCGTAAGTAGATCGCAAATGAAATGGTTTTATAGGGCGGTAGTCCCTCGGCAATCAGCTCTCTGAATGAGACACAAGCCCATACCAATAACGTAAGTTATCTGAACGAACGCAAAATATCAGATTTAGATTGGAAAATGATCAGAACTAACGCAAATGATCCGGTTTACTTTCGTTCATCGAAAGAGCTCGAATGAACGTACAAATGAAAATGCAACGAAAAACCTAAAAAAATTACAAACAAACACAAAAACATACACAGACAGCTACGGAAGTCCAGACCAATGTGTCTATGGATCGAGGCTTATAGGCAGGTGTGTGACCTGTAACACTAACTAAGCTTACAAAACCAGCCCCAGAGGAGGAGACATAGAAAAAACAACATTGCAAAGAGAAACCAGATAGATTGCTAAACTGGAAGCCACAAGACCCCCAGGCCTGAATCAGAATAACAGCTATGTCCCATTCCTATAAGTAAGAGAACCAATCATCTTCCTACAAAGAACTGAGAATACAGAAAAGTCAACTCTCACAAAGAACCCACACAAAAAACCATGAAAAATTCCTGCCACACGAATACCACTAGTACTAACAAACCCCCTAAGAATTACTGATCACACAAACTAACCATCTTGAACAGAATCAATATTTTCTTTATTTTTATTTATTTATATTTATTTTTGTTTTACACACTGTTTACATTGAACAGAGACAAAGAGGGGAAGATCGCTGAAAGAAAACCTATAGTGAATAGTAACAAAAGAATTATAAAGAACACATACACACAACAAATTGCTGCCTGTGAATGTCTTTTAGGGAAGGAACTGCCTCCAGCTCTCCCCAAAGCGCTGCTACCTAAGCGGCGGCCGAGACAGTGACAGAACTACAACAAAATGACGACTCCATAATAAATCCCACGGACCAACACAATATGGCGCCGCACACTCCGCAGAACAGGCATAGGGGCTGGCACAAACGGAGATGCGCCGACAGACGCACTTCCGGTTTCTAGGGCAGGAGGAGTAATCTCCTCCCACCCATAGCGCAAACAGCCCCACACGCAGGCGCGCAGCTTCTAAAAAAGAGCGCACTTCAGGTCCCAAACTACGCACAGCCAGATGCCACATAGGATCGCAGATCATGCTGAAAGTGTTTGGGACCTAAACACACAGACCGGACAAGATCCCTAGAGGATCCACCCCCCTGTTCCATTCTGAGGGAACCGGATAAGCCTGAGCGAGCGGACCCCATAAGGTACTAAAAGCTAATATACGGAATATCATATACAACATGAATACCAAGCACTGACCCAAACAAATTCCCTCACAGAACATCCCCCCTATAGCAGCGCACAAGTGAGGACAGCGGGAGGCAGCTTTCCCTATTTGATCACAGTGAGTAATCAAATGACTATTATATTATATCAATATATATCACTCTGTTGGGCATACATCACTCATCCCTTGAAAATCCTCATGCAGACCTAAAACGCACTGAAGAAGCCACCAGAGCGAAACGCTTATGCAAACCTACCTCACTTGCTACAAACGAGGGATCACATGCAAACCTACCTCACTTGCTACAAACGAGGGACCACAAGCCCAGTACAATTGCTACAAACTGAAAAATAACCTCACTTGCTACGAACAAGGGATTATAAGTCCACTATACTTGTTACAAACAAGAGACTTGGCAACAGAAAAAACCCCATCCTGAATTAGGGGCAATTGGTGAAAAGAAACCAATAGATTGTATATAGTGTATATATCCACATTACTGTTTGTTCATATATTGTTTATATATTGTATTGTCTATAAAAATGTTGAAAATAAACTTGAATTTGCACACAAAAGAATAGATCTTTTAAAGGGAAACAACACGGCGCACTTGGCACCCCTCCAGAGGATGTCACACGGGGCAACACTATAGGAACCCGGGGACACCACCCTAAGAGGGACAAACCCCAACCTTCCTCAGACTTTTTTCTGATCATTGAATCAGAAGCGCCTTGCCCAAAATAACTCCCCTTTTTCCCAGACTACCCCCTCCCCCCCCCCCCACACAACTTACAAAACCTGGGCATAAAACCAAATGTAAAACTGTCAGATGCCCTTAAATGGGATGCCCCCGGTCAGGGTGAATTAAATGCACTACAGCAAGCTTTAAAACATGGTTTTGGTAGAAAAGCAAGAGCACTATATGCAAGTGTGTGACCTGTAACACTAACTAGGCTTGCAAGACCTGGGCATAAAAACAAATTCAAACAAACTGCACACTGTCACTTTGTCTCTTTCTCGTCCTGTCTATTTCTTTTACTGTCTTTTTCTCTCCCTAGCTCTATCTCTCCCTGGCTCTATGTGTCCCTGACCCGTTCTCGCCGCAATACACCCCTGAAATGAGCGCCGCAAGATGGCCGCTGCTTGTATAGGGCTGTGACATCACCTGGATGCCTGGCTGCTGATAGGCTGCATGTGACATTCCCAGGATACCTTGCCCTATGGGACATGTCCTGACATGTGGATCCCCCATTTTAGATGGCTTGGACCACAATAAATGGAGTTTAAGGAAGCGATTAGAGCGATCGAATTGTGGCAATATTTGGTTTTGCTGAGAATCGAATTTTTCCTGAAATTTGTAATGAATTTGGATTCGTCTGATTCGATTCGCTCATCCCTAGAGAACACAATAGCCTTTATCCTACTTAAAGGTTCAGGTCTACTTTATCTCATTTTTTTGACAGTTCAAAGTTTTAGGGTTCCCATGAAGTTTGATCTTCCTAGAAAGTTTTGATGCTGACTCATTACTAGAAAAGCTATTAAAATCCAAACACAGCCCGATTTCAATGCTAATTTTTCTTTTCTTTGATTGCAGCATTAATATTTGGAAAAGACAAAATGTAGAATCTGCCCCGCACACCTGGAACAACTTGGCCGTCTTTACGCTCATCCCTAATTACCCCGTGATTAGGGGGCTGAATTCTCCGAGCCACAGTTGAGAGGAAATCATTATCTTTTTATCATATCCCGGGGGAATTCTTTCCACTTGTTTTCTGGTATGTGTGTTCAATGCAGGAAAATGCTGCCTAATTAGCATATCTGAAATAATTACTGGTCTGCGCAGAGTCATAATTAATGCATTAAGAAGAATTTACAATGTGTCAAGGCAAAATAGATTAGCATAAACAAGCTTGTCTTAGTGGCTGGGCGGTTGACAGTATGTTTGGTTTTGTTTAGAAAAAGTTGACACGCTATTAATTTCCCCCCACAAAAAAGGGAAACAAGCGCAAGGTCGCACCAATGATAGTGTGGTGGCGCTTCAACTACTTATGTTGTAGGCTTGTACCTTAAAGGGATACATAAGGTAAAGGCACTTGTTAGATCATTGTGTTAGGCTACGTTTGGTGCTGTCCTAAACGGGCTCCAGTCCCCCGAAACGTTGGACTATACGGACTGCAATTAGTGTTTCACTTATGGACTTTATCATATGTGTGTAATTCAGACATGTTCACATGAGGAATTAATATATATGGATTCAGGACCGGCTCCAGGATTATGTGGGCCCTCGGGCGGCATGGTCTCAGTGGCCCTTTCGCAGTCGCGGGTCAGGGGTCTATAAATTCCATGCCTAATACTAACAAGGGCTGCTTGCCCTCCAACCCCCTATTGGAGCTGTTTTTTTTAGTTTGGCCCCACATGAATAGAGTATTGTGGAAGAGGGATGGACAAAACAGGAATGGGAAGGATGGAGAGATAGCTGGGAGGAAGAGGGATGGATGGGCAAAATGAAAAGGACAGGAATGAGTGGGTAGAGCTGGGAGGACAGGGATGGAGAGGCGTAGTGCTGAGGGTAGAGGGGTGGATGGGACAGAACTGGAGGGACATGGATGGATGGGGCAGAGCTGAGGGGACATGGATGGATGGGTCAGGGTTCATGGCACCTGCAGATCCCTGATCCTTTAAAAATAGCTTATGTATGTTTGCTTCAATTTCTGGGTGGCGGCTGAGCTGGGAAGGCTGTGTCATGGCACAGCTTTATGAGTTATAAGCATGTTCTGCTGTGGTCAGAGACTACTGCTGGACCATTTTAGTTTGCCGTGCTAACTCCCGCCAAGAGCAGCAAGGGGCGGAGTAGCTGTTGGACCACTTTTTAGTGTGGTCCTGGAGGAACGAAATGTAAAAAAAGGGGCAATGTTTGGAGCCCTGCTACGGCTTCTATCCTACACTGCTAAAAATGGCTTAGAGGCACATGAGACAGGCAATATTAGGTCAGCTATTTGCTTGCGTATTATTTCCTTTGGCTTTAGAGCCTCTAAAGAATAAACAGAAAGAAACCCAAGAAATAGGTAATAGGTAAATGCCACTGTAATAACGGAAGTAATAAACAGTTGTTACAATACAAGGCAGCTCATTGTTCATAAATATTCCAGCAGGGAGATGGGAGATCTTTCCGGCACACTCCATGTCTTTGTGGAGGAGGAATTATTCATGAGCCGTGTTTTCCGGCAGCCTCCCATAATCCCTCATTTAGCGCATCCCCTGTGAAGTCCCTTAATAAGAAGGCCGAGCCCCCAGGTCCTGCAGACACAATGGGGAGCCGCGCAACGCCTCCAGGAAAAGCAAAATATTTTGTGTTTGTAAAAACTCTCACGTGGGTGCGCCACGGCTTTTCCCTTTAGAAATAATTAGGCGGAAAAACACAACAACGCGAAAGCAGGAAGAGTCACTAAGGCCAACTGGGTTTGAATAATACGGCATGAATGAAGATGAGGGTGGGCTCCTTTGCAGGATCGGGAGGACCTTCATCGGTGAGCACCTCGCGGCTGTGTCTGAACGTCAAATACAAAACGAAAACCGAAACATTAAAGCCCGATGCCAGTCAACTTTTTGTGGGGCAGTCATGTCTTAGTGGTTAGGGAATTGATGTTGTGACCTGAGGGTTACCAGTTCGGTTCCCAGCTGGAGCAAGACTAAAATTCTCTTGAGCAGGATCTTCAGTGGTGAGCTCTTCATGGCTGTGTCAGGCTGTCCAATTCAAACACAAACTCCAGTCAACTTTTTGTTGGACAGTGGGACAGTCATGGCCTAGCAGTTTGGGAGCCGATCTTGTGACCGGAGGGTCGCCTGCTCTGTTCCTAGCAAGGGATATGACTGAAGTGCTTTTGAGCAAGGTACCTCCAACCAATCCATGGGTGACATGGTTTGGGCACTGCTCTGGGCACCTGTTTTTACTCACTGCCCCTTAGTGTGTTCACTAGTGTGGTTCTCCAGTGTGGTTTACATTGTGTTTTATATAGTGATGGGTTACCGATCCATCCGGAAGCTAAATTTGACCCCAATTTTCCCCTTTTCTGTCCGGTTCACCCTATCCCTAATACCGGCAAGATCCGGGTCAAATCCTTTGACATGCCACTCAACTGGTTCAGAGGTCCCTGGGACCTGCCACTAACTTAGAGGGGACCCGTTTACATTAAAGCCCAACGCCAGTCAACTTTTTGTGGGTAGTCATGTCTTAGTAGTTAGAGAATCTATCTTGTGACCTGAGGGTTACCAGTTCGGTTCCCAGCTGGGGCAAGACTGAAGTGCTCCTGAGCAGGATATTGAGCATGAGCTCCTCATGGCTGAGTCTGGCTGTCCAATACAAACGCAAAACTGAAAAATGAAATCCAAAGCCAGTCAACGTTTTGTGGGGCAGTCATGTCTTGGTAGCTAGGGAATTCATCTTGTGAATGGAGGATTGCCAGTTCAGTTCCCAGCTGGAGCAAGAATAAAATGCTCTTGAGCAGGATCTTCAATGGTGAGCTCCTCATGGCTGTGTCGGGCTGTCCAATACAAACACAAACTCCAGTCAACTTTTTGTCGGACAGTGGGACTGTCATGGCCTAGCAATTTGGGAGCCAATCTTGTGACTAGAGGGTCGCCCGCTCTGTTCATAGCAGGGGTATGACTCAAGTGCTTTTGAGCATGGTACCTCTCCATGGGTGACATGGCTTGGGCACTGCTCTGGGCACCTGTTTGTACTCACTGCCCCTTAGTGTGTTCACTAGTGTGGTTCTCCAGTGTGGTTTACATTGTGTGCTATATAGTGATGAGTTATGGATCCATCCTGAAGCTATATTTGACCCCAATTTTCCCCTTTCCGGTTCACCTGACCCCTGATACCGGCAAGATCTGGGTCAAATCATCTGACATGCCATTTGCCAGTACCGGCTAGGACTATATGTGAACTGGTTCAGAGGTCCCTGAGACCTGGCACTAACTTAGAGTGGACCTGTTTACATTAAAGCCCAATGCCAGTCAACTTTTTGCAGTACAGTCAAAAATGGAGTGCAGTAATGGTTAGTGAATTTATCTTGTGACCTGAGGGTTACCAGTTCGGTTCCCAGCTGGGGCAAGACTAAAGTGCTCCTGAGCAGGATATTGAGCATGAGCTCCTCATGGCTGTGTCTATATGTCCAATACAAACACAAAACAGAAAAATGAAATCCCAAAGCCAGTCAACTTTTTGTTGGGCAGTCATGTCCTAGTAGTTAGGAAATCAAGATCAGAGTGAGCTGGTTCCAGCTTCTAGTTGGGCGCGGGCTATGATTCCTGCCAGCGTCATTGGATGCTGGCACGAGTCACAGGATACGCCCACCCAGTGGCCAGAACCGACTTGCTCTGATTGCAGGATCGGCGTGTACAGAGGCGGCGAGGAGCGGCGACCATGAAAGGACCTTCAGCATCATTTAATGAAAAGCCCAAACTCCTCAAAAACGATTCCCCAGCATCTAAAATTAATATATTTTATGTTTTTAGTCACTTACCGTTTATTCTTTCCCCCACTGGGCTGCAACTCAGGACTCTAGGATACGTGCACCGCCATCTTGCCTCAGAAGCATCACAAACTGAGGAGAGGAGAGGGGGCAAAAGTGCAGGGAGTGTTGTTATAGCTGTGCTTTGCACAGACAGGGCAGAGCTGGGGTCAGGAAAAGGACAGCAATCCCAGAATGCAGAGCTACACAGTCAGAAGACACTTCCTGTCTGCAGACAGCCTGAGACTCCACGGGCCGCCATCTTGGATGTTTAAAGGCTCTGAAAATGCAGTAGATGCAGGTAGGATGATTTTTTAATACGGGGTGGGGGAAATATATAAGATAGGCTGTTATTCAGAGTGAAGTTTCGGTTTAAAGAAAACCATATTGCTTGTAAAAGCCCCATTTCTCACTGTTACAATACTACATATGTACAGGTAGACACCCGTTCCTGAGCAGGAGACCCCCCCCCCCCAAACTGAAAAGAGCACTTTATAACATCTCTCCGTCGCAGCACTGCAACAGAGAGATGACCCACACTGTCTGCATAGAGCACCAGTGGTAAGAGCTGAAAGTGTACAGCAAGCCATCACCTTGTTCCCCCAACTGCTAGCATACTGCCATGGCACCCGAGAGATAAAGCGGACCCTCCTGGGTGGCCCACAGGTGCTGCAAAATGGGGGAAGGCACCTTGTACTGGGCCCCCTTCTGCTCCGTAGCTGTTGCCTCCCCTGCTTCTATATGTATCCCCATGACCTTGGGGCCAGTGCCGGATTATGAGGGGGGCGCACGGGGCATGCACCACTTGTCCTGCAAAGGGGGCCTCCACCAACCTTTGGGATATGGTCTGGTCCAGGAGGCTTTTCAGTCTTTGGTCTGATGGGCCGTGGGGCCAGCAACAAAGCTATTGGCAGCAGTGGGGGCGTGTCTGGACAAGCATTTTTTTGTTTTGCAAACCTGCAGCCAAAGCCACCACAGGGCAGAACAGAGAGTCTAGAGCAGCAAAGCCTCCGTCAGCAGCGCTACAGTGATGGGTGCAGAGCTGTAAATTGGCGGCTGCTCACTACACATAAGCCACCAAGCACAGCCACTGGCAGCTCAATGCAGGGAACTGTTTTGTGCTGAACCAGCCGGGCGAGTGCACTACCCCCTGCCCAGAATGGCAAAGCAGGAGTTACCGAGCAGCACGCACCTGCACAAGGATCTCGATCTGATGTTCCAGTAAGTAGGCGGGTGCCAGACAACCACTAATAAGTTACTTGGCTGCACCATTATTTTAAAGGAAAATAAATACTGTATCTGGGGCCTCCATCGTACTTAAAGAGGGACAACACACATGGATTTCACTTTCCTGAATGTTGTTCCTCTCTGCAGTGGCATCCCGAATTGGGATATCCCACTTTGTGTACCCCCAAGTTGCCATGTTTCAGTCACCTTTCTTCCACTCCCATGTCGCAGACTTGGGTGAGAGCGATTGTGCTGATTGACTGAGCTCAGTCACTTGGCTCCGTTCAGTGCTGCAGACGGCTAAGCCGCTTAGACGAAGGGAGCCGAGCGGCACCGATATCCGCATCCCCCGTCCACCTTGCATCCATAGCGTGACCGCACATGCGGGAAGGTTAGAGGTGAGCGGGGATGTAGCCGGAGGAGCTGGAGGAGACACAACAAGGGCTCCAGGAGAGGGTGAGTGTTTCCGGGGTTCATGGGGGTTTCACACAGCGCGGCATCCCAATCTGGCCTCTGAAGTTCCTCTTTAATCCGGGCCTGCTTGGGCCCACTAGATGAAATCATTGTTGGGGCCCACCGCAAAAGTATCCCTGGGGCTCACCAGCTAAAATGCACCTAGGTATAATATATAATCTGATGTTTACTGACCAAATAACAAAATGTAAATTACTGAAGGAGTAACAAACTCAAAGAATGCTCTAGGCATGGAAGAAACACATTTTCTGTACCGCCCTGATGGTGGCCCTGGACCTGGGGATCCACCAGTGCTCTGGTGGGCCAGTCTGACGCTTGCTGTGACTGGTGGCATGATATGGAAGCTTCTGACTAGGTGCCAGCTATGCTAATACACGGCAGATTTTGCATAAGCTGCGCCGGTGCAATTTCCTCCGCGCCGCTCATCACGGTCCCTGATGGTAATTGCAGCCATTGTGTGCCCACAAAGGGGACAATTCACGCTCATCAGTCGCAGAGTAATTGGCGCAAAGTGAACACAGTTATTAGTCATTTAATAATTCAGATCATAATTAAGAAGGAGATTGTTATGGCGTGATGAGCAAGTGCTTTGATGGCAGTGTCACCCTCTGAAAATTAAACTGTATTGGCCGACTGGCGGTGGCACCTGTAATAAATATTTTCTTGCTCCATTCATTGTGCAGAGACTGATGAGACATTATGGGTAAGAAATGGTTAAAGATCAACTCCCGGCCAAACGTTTTTTTTCTTATTAAAGGAGCACTATCGCAAAATTGTAAAATATCATAATCCATATAAACACCTTGGCTATTGAGAGGAGGGGTCACCTATACACCTGAACTGAATAAAACACCCGCCGAGCTTGTGGTTTTATTTTCCTGGTAGGAATAGGTTTAGTCAATGAGGGGTGACAGACATTTATATGGATTTTTATTACTGGGACATTTTTTCGCGATAGTGCTCCTTTAAGGATAAATTCGCAGTCTTATAGTATTATTTTAGCTTAAAACTTACAGACATCAGTCATCTCACCACACACAACAATAATGCATTATACAACACGCTATCTCTTAAAGTGGACCAAAACCTGTGATTTTCACTATCCCGGTGTGAGGAAATAGAAATAATCCATCTCACCTGACTGGCTCAGGGAACTGACTCAGAGAGTTTAAAATGCATGAGTTACACCTGCCATTGCCTCCGCAGGGGGCCTAAGTCTCAATGGCCTCCTTTACTGGTAAGATTTGCACCCAGGATGTGAGCCTGCTCTGGCTATGTCGCTTCAAAGCATAGGTCCAGACATGGTGGGGCCAATAGATTATAAAGACTTAAAGTGGACCAAAGCCCACAGAGATCGGCCGAGGAATCTATAAGATTCCCGTGCCAATTGATTCCCTCCCCCCTGGGGCATCCAGAATCGGGATGCCTCGCTGTGTGAAACCCCCCACGTCGCCCATAAACTCACCTTTATTTCCCGGTCCAAAACATCTACCACATACATTTTAAAAATTACATATTTTAACTATACCAAGGGAACAGCTTATAATAACTTGGGTAAACCATTGTCCTATTAAAGGTCCGTCCATCCAATATGTAATTGTTAATTGGTTTTAAATGTATGTGGTAGATGTTTTGTGTGTTTATCACGTGATTAATATATTGAAATAAAAGATAATTTTTTCAATAATCCTAGTGTGCGGCATAATCTTTAAGCAAAAATTTGCTTGTGTGGGTTTATCTGGTAACCCACACACACACACATACTGTTACTTAAACCTTCCCCATGATTTAATGAAAAGCTCAAACCCTTAAAAAACTATTCCCCAGCATCTAAAATTAATATACTTTAAGTTTTTAGTCACTTATTATTCTTTTCCCCACTGGGCTGCAACTCTGTTCAGGGCGCCGCCCTAGGAGAGGAGAGCGGGATAAAGTACAGGGGGCGGGGTTATAGCTTTGCACAGACAGAGCGGAGCTGGGGTCAGGGAAAGGACAGCAATCCCAGAATGCAGAGCGACACAGTCGGAAGACACTTCCTGTTTGCAGGCAGTTTGATGCTCCATGAGCTGCCATCTTGGATATTTATAGGTTCATAACATGCAGTACATGCAGGTAGGATGATTTTTAATGTGGCAACCTCTATGTACAGGGTGGGGGATAGGCTCTTATTCAGGGTGAAGGTCCGCTTTAATTAAATCCAAAAAAACATCGCCAGCAAAACATGCAAAATTTCACTTGGTAAAGGCGTAAACGCGGCAGATGCTGGCGATTTGTTTCGTAAATTACCCCCTAAATACATTTCAATAAGCGTGTTCAATGTATGGTTCGATTTATTTGCATGTGTGGATTGAATGGGTTGTTATCGACACCTGGAGAGAAGCCTTTATGCCTTACCTGCCAACTCATCCACGCATCGAGACAAAAACAAGCAGCGAGTGCACACATGCTGGAGTGGGCTTACCTATCCACGGTGCCTGGGGAGCATTTGGGGTGGGGGGGTAAGTGTCTTTCTCAATAGTAATTCAGTCATGTCTCAGCTGGAATTCCAACCTGTAACCCTTCTTTACTTCTAGGCCACAACTGACCAAAACCCAAGGTCTGATGGACCTGGAGTCTATAAGATTCCAGGGCTGCTTGATTCCCTCCCCCCCAGGGCATCCCGATTTTGGTTTGTGTGAAACCCGCCCAGGTCACCCAGAAACTCACCTTCTTTCCCGGTCCAACAGTGCATGTGTGAGCAGTGGCCGCACCCCACAGCAGGCATTTGTGAATGGTCGGCGGGGACACACTCCCCAATAGAGGATAGCGGGAGATGTGTCCGCCAGTAATATCCTCTTGCCTTAGACAAAGGCTTAGATGAAGTGGCGGGAGCAGATCCGAGCATGCTGATTGGACATGCGCCACAGGACCAGGGAGAGGTGAGTTTGTACAGGTGACCTGGGTGGTTTCACACAGTAGGCAACCCCCAAAACTCAGTATACTCAAAATCCTGGGTTTTGGTCCACTTTAAAGTGGACCAAAACCTACGCCGATCGGCCCGGGAATCTATAAGATTCCGGGGTTGATGGATTTCCACCCCCGGGGCATCCAAAATCAAGATGCCCCACTGTGTGAGCCCCCCCCCCAGGTTGCCCATACACTTACCTTCCCGGTCCAACAGCGCATGCACGAGTCGCAGCTGCATCCCCACTATCCCTCTAGCAGAGTGTGTGCCCGCATCAGGCATATGTGAATGGCAAGCACGAGCACGCTCCCTGTTAGAGGGATGCAGGCGTCAGCGCACTTGACGCCGCTGCTTTTAGACAAAGCCTTAGACGTCAGTGGCACCGAGTGCGCTGATTGGACGAGCGGCTGCCCATGCACCATAGGACTGGGAAGAGGAGAGTTGCCTTTGGTGACCTGGGGGGTTTCACATAGCACACCGGGGGAAAGACTAAAAACTTAGGATAGTCAAAATCATGGGTTTTGGTCCACTTTAAATGATAGAATTATTTAGCGAACGCTATTGCAGTATAACACACATTACACTAGGAAATGCTCGGGAAAAGCAAGCAGGATGCTCGGCTGCATAGCTCGAGGCATCACCAGTAGGAAGAGGGAGGTTGTGATGCCGCTGTATAGAGCCCTGGTAAGGCCACAGCTAGAATACGTTGTGCAGTTCTGGAGACCTTACCTGCAAAAAGACATTATTCAAATAGAACGGGTCCAAAGGCGGGCAACGAAAATGGTGGAAGGACTTAAACTTAAAACTTATCAGGAGAGACTTAAAGAACTTAATTTGTACAGTCTGGAGGAAATAAGGAAGAGGGGGGACATGACTGAGACATTTATATATGTGAAAGGATTGAATAAGGTTCAGGAGGGAAGTGATTTTAAGAAGAAACTTAATGATAGAACAATGGGGCACAACCTGAAGCTAGTCGGGGGGGAAGATCAGGAGCAATGTTAGAAAATATTATTTTACAGAAAGAGTAGTAGATGCCAGGAACAAACTTCCAGCAGAGGTAGTTGAAAAATCAACAGTCACTGAATGTAAACATGTCTGGGATAAGCATCCATCTATCCATCTGTATAAGATACAGAGAACATACAATATACACATAAAGGGCAGACTAGATGGACCGTATGGTCTCCTTCTGCCATCACCCTTCTATGTTTCTACTACAGTGTACTGGGAAACTTTCTACCACACTGCCATGTAGTGGTCATACTTGGTACTGCGTCCATGCTGTGCTCATCCTATACATTGCACATCTATATCGGCAGAACCAGATCCTCTGCAGGTGACTTTCAGCATCTCGGCTGATGCACCGTTTGCCTGACAAATGTTTTTAGAGTGAATTCTGTTCAATGCTTCTCTGTGTCTCAGGATTAATACTGCCGAGTACCAGTGCTAATAGAATTCATGGAGTTATTGTTGTTTTAACATTTGCCTGGCTAACACCAGGCTGCGCCTGAGCCGCGGGAGAGGAACACGTAAAGCGCCATTGATCCTGAAGACAATGAATACGGATGGTATTAGCGCTTTGCCTGCAGGGTGCAAAGAACTTGATTCAAGCGAGGATTAAAAGTGCTCACATGTCTCATTTTTTATAGACAGCTTTAAAGGGGGAATCACACCACTCCAGGGCAGATCGGTGAGAAGGCAGGAGCGCGCCGCAATCTCAGCCCCATATAAAGCTCAGCAGCCTGGAGAGGTAATCACAGCTCATGTGAGAAGCAAGAGAGGGAGATGTCTGCCATTTCAGCACCACGGACAGATCTCTATGGCCTTTTTAACTCTCCTATATTGGCTTATACAGTTACCGGTCCTTAGAAAGACAAATCTGGGCATTAAAGCGGAGCTATGGTAAAAAAAAAAATGCCCATAGTTCTGTTATATATAGCAGCACCGGGTTGCCCCTCTGTGCATCGCCGCAATCAAAACGAGAAACCGGGCATCCGGACACTCACTGCTTCCGCTGAGCGGTCACGTGGGCCATGGTCGCGTCCTTGGCGCTAGGCACTGGAACTGCCTGCCCCTGTGACCGCCCATCAGCCAATCGTGGTGCTCCGTTCCTGGTGCTGGCTTGTAGTGAAGGTAAAGATTACTGGCATTCTGGGGGGGATTATGTGCGGGGGGGGGGGCTCCAGCATCCTGGATGCCCCCTCCGAGCATGTTTTGATTAGCTGACTGCAGGACCAACACCGGTTAAAATGGACCAAAACCCACACCGATCGGCCAGGGAATCTATAGGATTCCTGGGCCGATCTATTCCATCCACCCAGGGCATCCAAAATCAGGATGACCCACTGTGTCAAACCACTCAGGTCACCCCATACGCTTACCTTACTTCTTGGTCCAATGGCGCATGTGTGAGACGTGGCCACATACCCACTATCCCTCTAGCAGGGTGCGTGCCCCCGCCAGGCATTTGTGAATGGCCGGCGCGGGTACGCTCCCTGTTAGAGAAAAACGGGGGATGCGACCGCCAGCTCGCTCTGAGCCACTGACCATAGGCGAAGGCTTACATGATGTGATGTCAGTGGCTCCAAGCGCTCTGATTCCAAGGGCGGCCGCGCATGCATTGTAGGACTGGGAAGAGGTGAGTTGGTCTCAGCGATTTGGGGAGTTTCACACAGCGGGGAACCCCCGATCAGAGTGCTCTGGGGGAAAGGACCAAAATCCTGGGTTTTGGGCCACTTTAAAGCAAAAACGTGTTGGTCTGGTTTAAAGTGGAACAAAACCCAGGATTTTGACTATCCTGGGTTTAGGTCCTCTCCCCAGGGGCACCCCGATTAGGGAAACTTCCCAGATCACCGAGACCAGCTCACCTCTTCCTGGCCATATCCTCCGCTTCCCTCTAACAGGGAGTGTGCCCGTGCCGCCCTTTCACAAATCCCTGGCGGGGGCATGCTCCCTGCTAGAGGGAGAGCGGGATTCGGCCGCTGCTCTTAGACGCGCCGTGGGACCGGTTTCACACAGTGGGGCATCCCGATTTTGGATGCCCCAGGGGGGAATCAATCAGCCTGAGAATCTTATAGATTCCCAGGCTGATCAAGCTGGGTTTTGATCCACTTTAAGCTTTTTTAAGTCTGCTTTATAATTCCAAACAGTACCAGTGAACTCATTTTCTTGTGCTGGAGCTAGTATGACTCATCAGCTCTGTATGGATCTCTATAGGGGACTGTGAATTCAAAGAGGGGACCCTGTAAATTGGGTTTGGGTTCCATAAGGCTTATCAGGTAATGAAGTGCTGGTGAATAAAAAAAGGCAATACCCTTTGCCTGGAGTGTCCCTCTAAAGAGGCATCTGTTGCAGTGGTAAATGAGACAGGTTCTTCAGTAACTAATCTCCGGTGGAGGGAGGATCCAGCTATGGAGACAGCTGAGTATGACCCAGAAAGTGCTGCAGAAATTAGGTGTCTGGGTTCTAGTGACAGACCAAAAACCAGTAAATGGGACTTAGATGCACCTGTTGTGACGCGATAGCAATAGGCTGATGCAGAATCTCTTGTTGGTAAGCTTAGTAAGCAACCAAAGCTTTTTCTACCGCCGTAGCCACACCCTGTCTGCAAATTTAAGATCGCTGATTGGTTAAGCTTAAAGTGGACCAACACCCACGGGTGATCGGCCCGGGAATCTATAAGATTCCCGGGCCGATCACCTCCCTCCCCGCGGGACATCCGAGATCGGGATGTCCTGCGTGGGGAAACCCCCCCAAACACCCCAAACTCCTTACCTTATCTTCGGCGGCGGCCAGCCGCCGCCGCCTCCCTCGCGCCCCTCTAGGCGTGCGCGCGCCCATGCCGGCCGTCTGCAAATGGCCGGCGCGGGCGCGCGCGCGTCAAGAGGGACGCGCGGGAGGCGGCGGCGGAGGAGCCGCTTGTCAGCGGCTGTCAGATTCCTTGTCCGTCGGCGCTGGGATCGGGGAGAGGTACGTTTTTCGGGGGGTTCGGGGGGGGGTTTCACACAGCGGGGCACCCCGATCGGGGGTGCCCCACCGAAGTGGACCAAGACCCAGGATAGTCAAAATCCTGGGTGTTGGTCCACTTTAAAACTGCTGGATGATGTTTGCCAGCCTGGCAGAACTGCTGAGTGACACATGCCACATCCCCAGTTTCCCTTTAGATTAGGGAGTGCTTCTGCCCCCAGCCTATCAGACTAGCTGGGCGCCATTGGCCGTGGGAGCCATGGCAAAGGTGAGTTTTGCAGCGACCGGGGCGGGGGCGTATAGCGGGGCATCCCAATTTGGGATGCCCCAAGGGCAAGCCAGCAGCTGTCCCTGGAGTCTTTAGACTCCAAGCTTGGCCACCCAGGGTTTTGGTCCATTTTAAAGACATCCTTGCCCTGGTAACATAGTCTTCCACTTTTCAGGGGCATGTGAACCCTCTAAGTCATGTATCTTACCTGGTGTCTAAGTACTAAGCTTACTAAAGCGGGCCAACAGTCAAAAATGACTTAAACCAGACCAACACAACAAACAGCGCTCATCCCTCCCCAGGGCAATTTAGATTGCTGCACATAAAAATTAATTTAGCTTATTCCATGTATGTCTCACACCCTGCTTCGGAAGATTAATTACACGTGGGTTATGGTCCAGTAGAGGGCGAACTTCTGCAGAGATGACTAGAAAAAGAAGCCCCTCCCGGCCCATAAATACCTGGGACCTCTCACACATTCCCCAGATAAGTCTCTGCAGACGGAGAAGCAAGTCAAGAAGATGGCTGTCTCTTTCCTTTACAGGTAAGCCGGGTGTACACCTGGCCACTTTTTTCCTATTTCCACCTGGACTATTTCATTAATATCTCTATGCCTCCCAACCTTGGCTGTAAGGTCCAGGTGAGGGTAGGGCACACCTTAGAAGTGTTTTAACAGGAGCCATGCTCCACCGCAAATCCCCCACCAAGGGGTAGGTGGTCGTCAGGTTAGTGATCCTGACGTGGGATGCCCTGTTCGCATCGATGCCGTCGCTACGTAATTATAGGTACCTTTCGGCTTCCCCTCCATTACTCCCCGTTCCCGGATAGTAGGGGCGGGGGGCCTGACCCTCCATCTTGTCCCCTATAGTACTGTCAATGTGCTGTTTTTACTTCACGTACTGGCTACTGACAGCGCGTGTGTGTGTTGTGTGTGTGTGCATATGTTTGGTGTTGTCACTGTGATCTGCGGCCCGCACGCTCGCTGTATTGTACAGCGGCGGCAGGCCGGTTGCCGTATGGCCGGCTCCGCAGCATGGCTGGGGAGCGCGGCTCTCTAACTCTCTCTCTCTTTCCTCAGTCAGAGAAGGGGGCGGGGCCTGACGCTCTGCGCGCCGGTTAGGGCCCGCCCCTCTCCTCCAGCACCTTTTGTGGCTCTCAGCCATTGGCTGGGAGCCGTTTGTCAGTTCCCGGGCCGGGAGGGGACGGGGTCACGCGCGGCGCGTGATCAGCGCTGGCCCGCCCTTCTTTCTGAGGCTCTCCTGGCGAATAGATGCCATTCCTGTCTGCCGGATACTGTGAGTGCCCTGCGGGGCCTTGTTTTTTTTATTTTTGTATATATATATATATATATATATATATATATATAAATATATATATATATATGTTGCGCTGTTATCACAGCGCCTGGGGGCCTGGGGATACTGCTTTAATTACTGCATTTAACCCCTTTATGGTCTTCCATATTACCTGGATGTGTGTATATAATTGATGCCTTTTGCTGCATATGTTTGTGCTTGGAATTTTTCTGCGTGCATATTTGATTTTTATGGGGTCCCTTATTGTGTCTTTCAGGTGGGACTACCAAGCCTTTAATAAAAAAGGGGGTTCTCCCGGTCCTTAGGTCCCTTGTTCAAATTGGGGTTCCCTTTTGTTATTATTAAATCCTCCCACTAACGGACGCTAAGGGGCATCCCGGGTAGCTTCATAGCGTAATTCCCATTGATCATTGCGACTATCAAAAAATCACCATATGGAGGCTCCCCAGGATACTGGACTCGGGGTCCCTTCGGGACAACCCTGGTTGTGTGTGATATGTGGGGCATTCCTTTTGGGAGATAATGTGCAAATTTGTATACTATGTGCACAACAGGCGCTTGTGCGGCAAGCCGGACCCCATGAGGACGGTTCAGCCCTGCTGGCCTCATCACCTACACCCCCACGCCTGGTTATGACCCCAAGTGACGTTGTCACCAGTGGAGAGTCGCAATCTGATGTATGCGCAAGACTGGCCAACACTGAGAGACTGATTGCTAGCTCTGCGGCCAGGTAGGCCCCAGCTAAGAGACGGCACTTGGTGCCCGCGGCGCAGGCCTTTGATTATGCTGAGTTCCCCGATCGAGGAAGGGGAACTGTTCCCAGACTCTGACTCATCTGAGGATCGGCAGTACCCTGGCGCTGATGCCGGCTCAGAGCGCGGGGATAGTGTCGACACCCATAGGCTCCTTATTAAAATTTTTGAGGTACTTGCCATTTCCCCTCCTGCAGAGACCCCTCCGCAACAGGGGGAAATTTTTGGGACCGCCAAACCTCGTTTGGAGTTCCCGGATCAGAAGCACTTTAACAATCTGATCCTTTAGGAATGGGAAAAACCTAGTCAGCTCCCTGGTATCCCTCACGGGTGGGATAGGAAGTATCCCTTTCCTGTTGATGTGGTGAAACTTTGGTCGACACCTCCAGAGGTCGACGCGCCCGCCCTGGGATTGTCCAATACTTCAGTCGTGCATACCCCGGATTCCACTACCTTGAAGGATGGTGAGGACCGACGTCTAGATCAATTGGCTTCACATGCCTTTGCTTGTGTGGGTTCGGCCTTGCGCCCGGTTTGTGCTTCTGCGATTACGGACGTGGCTACTAGAGCTCTAATTTGGGGCCTTTTGGATGGTTCCCAATTGGATCCTTGCAGTGAGGAGTTTACAGCCTTGACTCATTGTGAGATGTTCATTGCTTTTGTCTTATCAGCCTTGGATGATACTATCCGTATGTGTAGCAGGACCTCGGCATTGCAGGTTGCTATACGCCAGTCGGTCTGGTTGCGCCAGTGGGCGGCCGATAACGCTGCTAAGAAGGCGCTCACAGGTCTTCCCTTCGTGGGTTTGCGCCTGTTTGGTGATCGTTTAGACTCGGTTGCCAGAGGGGGTAAGTTACCTCAACGCAAGAAGCAGCACCGGCCCTTTCGGGGTTCGGGTTCATTCATCCCTTCCTTTCGTGGCTCTGGGTCAAGCAGGGGGAAATTTTTCACTGCATTCCGAGGAGATGCCTGGGGTAGGGGCAGAGAACGTGCCCGACCCGGGACTTCCAGGGGTACTAAACCCAAATCCGTTGCCAAGCCCGCTCAGCAATGAAGGGGCGCCCTTACCCTTGCGGGTGGGGGGATGGCTGCGACTCTTTGCTCAGGTCTGGACCCTAGAGATCACAGACGTCTGGATCCGGGAGGTAATTTCCTCCGGGTACAAGCTGGAGTTTGCATGCCGGCCTCCTCCCAGACCTGGGTTCCGTCTGACCCACGGGCGGCACAGGGCCTTTTTATGGCGGTGCAAAACCTTTGGGATATGGGGGTAGTTTGTCCGGTTCCCCCCACAGAGAGAGGTCTGGGTTACTATTCCAACCTCTTTACGGTTGGTTCCATAAGACCCATTTTGGACTTGAAAACTCTCAACCGGTTCATCAGAACCCAAAAATTTTGCATGGAGACTCTGCGCTCTGCTGTCGACTCACTGCGTCCGGGGGACTTTATGACCTCAATAGATATCAAGGATGTTTACCTTCATGTGCCGGTCTTTCCGGGACACCAAGGGTTCCTCAGGTTCGTGGTAGACAACCAGCACTTCCAGTTTTTGGCTCTCCCCTTCGGGATGACTTCGGCGCCCAGGGTGTTCATCAAGGTTTTGGCGGGCATGATGGCTCTTCTCAGAGTCCGGGGCATTCGTATCTTGCCTTACCTGGACGACCTTCTCATTACGTCATCCTCTCTCCACCAGGCGGAGCTGGACACCAGAATGGTGGTGACGACGCTGGAGAGGTTCGGGTGGGTAATCAATTACCCCAAATCCTCTCTATCCCCGTCAAGGGTGGCTTCGTTCCTGGGCATGACTCTGGATACTATTCAGACCAGGGTGTTCCTACCCCAGCCGAAGGTGGATGTTCTTATTCTTATTCGTTTTCTTCTGTCCAGCCCTCGTCCGTCCATCAGGCTATGCATGAGGCTGGTAGGTTTGATGGTGGCTTGCTTCGTGGCAGTGTCATTTGCTCAGTTTTACATGAGACCCCTTCAGCTCCATCTTCTTTCGGTTTGGGACAAATGTCCTCTGTCTCTGGATCAGACTTGTGTTCTGTCCCCTCTTGTCCGGCGGTCCTTCCAGTGGTGGCTGGACCAGAGGAATCTCCTGGGGGGCAGGTCCTTTCTCGCGCCCTGTTGGGAGACGGTCACCACGGATGCCAGTCTGTCAGGCTGGGGAGGCTTCTGGAGGGAACATCAGTTCCAAGGGCTGTGGAGTCCTCTGGAGGCCCATATCCCCATCAACATTCTGGAGCTGAGGGCGGTTCGGTTGGTGCTGCAGCACCTGACACATCACCTTTAAGGCTTACCAGTTCAGGTTCGCTCCGACAATCGGCAGTGGTTGCTTACATCAATCACCAAGGAGGGGCACGCAGCCGGAGTGCCCTCCAGGAGGTGTCTATGATTCTTGCTTGGGTCGAGAGCAATGTTCCGTGCATCTCGGCAGTCTACATTCCAGGGGTGGAGAACCTGGTAGCGGACTCCCTGAGCAGAGGGACCTCTCGCCGGGGGGAATGGTCCCTCAGCAACAAGGTAATTCTATCCCTCTGTCGCAGGTGGGGGAGTCCGGAGGTGGATCTGTTTGCCTCTCGTCACAATCACAAGTTTCCGGCATTTGTGTCCCAGGACCCTCTGGCTCTGGCAGTGGATGCCATGTCTCTGTCCTGGCTCAGTCTCCTGTATCTGTTTCCTCCCTTTCCCATGGTGGGCAAGGTGGTACGCAAGCTGGCTCAAGAGGGTGTGCCAGCGATCCTGGTGGCCCCAAGGTGGCCAAGACAGGTGTGGTTCGCAGACATCGTCCGGCTGGCGGTCGATCAATTCAGGCTGCCTCTGGTTCCGGATCTGATTACACAAGGTCAGCTTTGTTACCCCAATTTACAAACGCTGGCTTTGAAGGCGTGGCTGCTGAAACCTTCATCTTAAAGGAAGATGAACGTTTGAAGCCGTTGTCCAGACTCTTGTCAGGGCTAGGAAGAAATCTTCCTCTAATATCTACTACCGAACCTGGCGGTCCTACATTGATTGGTGTGCGGCCTTTCCTTGTCGGGTGTTTTCCATTCCTCGGATTTTGGAGTTTCTTCAGCATGGTCTGGACATGGGTTTTCAGCTTAGCACTCTCAAGGGGCATGTGTCCGCTCTGGCGGTTTTCTTTCAGAGATCTTTCGCTTTTCATCCTTTGGTTAAGACCTTTTTCAGTGGGTCAGTCATGTGCGCCCTCCTCGCAAACCCATGTTACCTGTTTGGGATGTAAATTTGGTGTTGTCTGCCCTTCAGGGTCCTCCTTTTGAACCGGTGCAGTATTCTGCACTATCCATTTTCACCTTAAAAGTTGCCGTTTGACGTGTTTCTGAGTTGGCGGCTCTGTCCATTCAGGCCCCCTACTTTGAGAGACATCAGGACAAGGTGGCTTTCCGTTTTAAACCAGACTTCTTGCCAAAGGTTGTCTCTGCCTTTCACCTCAATCAGGACATTGTGCTTCCTTCATTGTGTCCTAAACCTAGCAATGACAAGGAGAGGGCCTTGCACTCTCTGGACGTTGTTAGATGTGTAAAGTACTATCTGGTGGCTACTTCACCATTCCGGAAGACGGACGCCTTTTTTTGTGGTGCCCTCTGGGCCCAAGAAAGGTTTGGCGCCCGTCAAGTCTACCATTAGTAAATGGATTTGTCAGGCCATTATAAGGGCCTATTCTGCTAAGGGGAGGGATCACCCTTTCCAGATCACTGCTCATTCTACTTGTGCTGTTGGGTCTTCCTGGGCGTTTCAGCACCAGGCTTCTGTTGAGCAAGTTTGGTCTTCTGTGCATACTTTTTCCAAGTATTTTTTTATAAGGTTGATGTGCGGGCCTCAGCGGATGCTGTTTTTGGCCGCAAGGTTCTGCAAGCTGCAGTGGTTTCATTTGTGCACTATTGCCTGTTGGGATCCCCACCCTTTTTGGACACTGCTATTGGATGTCCCACGCGTAATTAATCTTCCGAAGCAGGGTGTGAGACATACTTGGAATAATACCATTTTTTGATTTCTCACCTGTAAAATGGGTATTATAAGTATGTATGTCTCACACCCTGCTTCATCCCACCCTGAGTTGTATCTTGGATCCTCTATATGGTGAAACTTTTTTCTCATGAATTTTATTGGCTCTTCCTGGTCTCCTTACTGCTTTCTTATACTGGGGAATGTGTGGGAGGTCCCAGGTATTTATGGACCAGGAAGGGCTTCTTTTTCTAGTCATCTCTGCAGAAGTTTGCCCTCTACTGGACCATAACCCACGTGTAATTACCGTATTTTTCGCCCTATAAGACGCACTTATTTTTCCCCAAAAGTGGGGGAAAAATGTCAGTGCGCCTTATCGGGCGAATGTAAAAAAAAAAAAAAAAAAAACATTAAAAAAAAAAATTAAAAAAAAAAAACTCACCCATCCCCGGCGGTCCCGCGTTGTCTGGCACACTGCGAGAAGCCAGAGGAGCGGCGGGGGCTTTTCAGGCAGCAATGACAGCGGCGGGGCCAGAGACAGAGCCCCTGCCGCTCCTCCATCTGCTGCCGGGCTCAGAGCACATGCGAGCACGAAGGTCCTGGCAGTGGGTGGGCGTGGCCTGCACCGGCGCAGGCCACGCCCACCCGCTGCCCGGACCTTCGTGATCGCATGTGGGGGAGCAGATGGAGGAGCGGCAGGGGCTCTGTCTCTGGCCCCGCCGCTGTCATCGCTGCCTGAAAAGACAGCGATCGCAGCGGCGGGGCCGGGACAGAGCCAGCTCGTGAATGGGGTGGGCGTGGCCTGCGTCGACGCTGCGGCGCAGGCCACGCCCACCCCATTCACGGAGCCGGCCGCTCAGCGCAGCGGTGTCAGCGGACAGGTGAGTTTAAGTTTTTTTTTTTTTTTTTACTATGGCGCCTGCCTGTACTAATGGGGGGAGGGGGGTGGGAATGGGGGGAGAGCGGCCACACTGCCTATGGTAATGGGGGGATGGGGATGCCACACAGCCTATGGGAATGGGGGGATGGGGATGCCACACAGCCTATGGGAATGGGGGGATGGGGATGCCACACATCCTATGGGAATGGGGGGATGGGGATGCCACACAGCCTATGGGAATGGGGGGAGGGGTATGCCACACAGCCTATGGGAATGGGGGGAGGGGTATGCCACACAGCCTATGGGAATGGGGGGATGGGGATGCCACACAGCCTATGGGAATGGGGAGAGGGGGATGCCACACAGCCTATGGGAATGGGGGGATGGGGATGCCACACAGCCTATGGGAATGGGGGGATGGGGATGCCACACAGCCTTTGGGAATGGGGGGAGGGGTATGCCACACAGCCTATGGGAATGGGGGGAGGGGTATGCCACACAGCCTATGGGAATGGGGGGATGGGGATGCCACACAGCTTATGGGAATGGGGAGAGGGGGATGCCACACAGCCTATGGGAATGGGGGGATGGGGATGCCACACAGCCTATGGGAATGGGGGGATGGGGATGCCACACAGCCTTTGGGAATGGGGGGAGGGGTATGCCACACAGCCTATGGGAATGGGGGGATGGGGATACCACACAGCCTATGGGAATGGGAGGAGGGGGGTGCCACACAGCCTTTGGGAATGGGGGGAGGGGTATGCCACACAGCCTATGGGAATGGGGGGATGGGAATGCCACACTGCCTATGGGAATGGGGGGAGGGGGATGCCACACAGCCTTTGGGAATGGGGGGAGGGGGATGCCACACAGCCTATGGGAATGGGGGGATGGGGATGCCACACAGCCTTTGGGAATGGGGGGAGGGGTATGCCACACAGCCTATGGGAATGGGGGGATGGGGATGCCACACTGCCTATGGGAATTGGGAGAGAGGGATGCCACACAGCCTATACTAATGGGGGGAGGGGGAAAGCCACACAGCCTATGGGAATGTGGGGAGAGGGATGCCACACAGCCTATACTAATGGGGGGAGAGGGGGATGCCACACAGCCAATGGGTATATGGGGAATGGGAGGGGGGGATGCCACACTGGATATACAGGGAATGGGATGGGGGCATGCTACACTGTCTATGGAATGGGGGCATCCCACACTGCCTATGGGAATTGGATAGGGGAATGCCACACTGTAATCATTACATGTCTGTAATGGTGCATTTTTGGTTTAAAATTTTTTTTTCTTATTTTCTTCCCCCAAATCCTAGGTGCGTCTTATGGGCAGGTGCGTCTTATAGGGCGAAAAATACGGTAATCTTCTGAAGCAGGGTGTGAGACTTATAATACCCATTTTACAGGTGAGTAATCACAAAATGGTATTTTTCTGATGCCTTGTTTGGGCTCGGCAAGGTTGTCCTAACTTTGAACAAAAGTTCTGTTTGGGGGTTTAAATTGAGCAGATCAATGGGGACCTGAACTTTGGGGGGTGTTTCTGCTGCCTGGAACCCGCAGAGGCAGAATCATGACTGTGTGTAAAAAAAAAAAAAAAAATGGGGGTGCTTTAACCTGCAGAGTGGGCTGCGGGAAGTGGCTGTACAACTTACCCGAGTCCCGGGATATTATCGTCAATGTTCTGCTGCGCTGTCTAATAGGCCAAGGACAGAGCTACAGAAAATGTCTGCTGCTCCTATGATTAAGGACAGTTCTAGTGCCAGCTGCTAGTGACCCCGAAGGGTCTTTAGTGGGGCAGAGAACACCTGTTCTGTGCTCCATATAGCGGCTTATGACAGCTCGCTGGCTGCCGCAGTGAGTAAGATGACTTCATTTCATTCTGCCATTACTCTCCACTCTCAGTGATGGGAGTGAGCACAGAAGCAGAGTGATCTGTGTGTCCTTGAGACCCCAATACCAGTTCAAAGGGCAGGAGGGGACGGCAAGTCACCTGCGGCAAGTGGGTGACCAGCTGCTCGGCCTCTGCGCCCAGGTCTACTAGCCCCCTAGCTGGTACTCAGGCTGGTTTTGCTGGTGAGGGGGGACCCCACACAGTTTAAAAAAAAATGTTAATTGTTTAGCCCTTGATACTGTGCATAGTATTTGTATTTTATTTGAAAATGTCATAAAACGCTCTTCTCAGTTTGGGGGGGGGGGGGTCTCCTGGGCAGACACAGGTGTCCACTGATACATATGTGGTACCATTGTAATTGGGAGGAATGGAGCTTTTACACAAAATATGGTTTTCTTGAAAAACCTACATTTAAAAAAATGTACATCTGACACCCCAAAACTTTAAGAAAACACTCCATAAATTACAAACACCACATTTCATGTTAAAGCCCAAAAACTATATATCATTTTCTTTGAAATCCCTGGAAAAAGCCAAGAAGGTCAGACCACACTGCCCCCTAGCCCTTCACTGAAATGCCTTTGTCTTCATGCTTTTCAGTGTCGTTGTTAACCCTTTTATCTGGACAGCGCCTGAGCTCTGTATATTGATTACATTTTCTTATTGGTATTTTATTCTCATAATATTTTTAAAAGTCACTAAATTGACACACTTGATGATGTCATTGTGTCTGTGCCCTGCATCCCACCAGACCGCAGCTTGTAATTGAGCCCCCCCACACACAGGTAAGTCAACTGAAATCAGTTTAAAAAGTCCTTTTTATGTGATGAAAAGTCCTCGGAACAACAAAGTGAAAAAACACTCAAGCTGCATATAAAGCGGAAGGGAATAAACGTGTTAATTGTGTTGTTTCTGGCAGCACACGGCAGGTTGCTTCTTGGTGTATTTCTTTATGGCAGACCTTGAAACGGGTATAAAACAAAATATCTGTTTAATGTGTGACAGATGACATCGCCCTCATTATAAACTCCTGTTTTCCCGGCTGAGTAATGTAGTGGAAATGCAGTAGCGGGCAGGTGAATGGAATATAAAACTACAATTGAATCTAAACACAACACATTAAGCTACTTTGCAATAAAACCCATATGGAAAGGTGATTTTTTTTTTGCTTTTAATAAAAAGAAATTACACTAGCAACAAAAATAAAATACATACATATCACTTCATGGTGAAATGCATGTCTGTGTTGTGGATACAGCTCTGCATGTGTGTCAGTCACAGAGCTCACAACCTGTAAGGCTTGCTGGCAGCAACAAATAATTGTCCTGACCAGGGGCGGACTGGGACCAAAAAAGACTTTTTGGTCAGACTGGCCCTGCTGTACTGTGCTCGGCCCGGTAAAGAGAGTCAATGCCACATCAATAAATATATATTATATATATTATATATATATATTATATAATATATACAACTAGCTAGATTGACCCGGGAATCTATAAGATTCTCGGCTGATCCATTCCCTCTCCCGGGGCATCCAAAATCAGGATGCCCCACTGTGTGAAACCCCCCAGGTCGCCTCATCTATTGACCTTGTTTCCTGGTCCAACGGCGCATACGTGAGCCACAACCGCATCCCAGCTATCCCTCTAGCAGGGAGCGTGCCAGGCATTTGTGAATGGCTGGTGCGGGCACGCTCCCTGTTAGAGGGTAGCTGGGGATGCGGCTGCGGCTCACGCATGGGCTGCTGCTCTTAGACGCTGGCTTAGACCATGTCAGTGGCTCAGAGTGTGCTCATTGGACGAGCGGCCGCGCTGGAAAGGACTGGAAAGAGATGAGTTGGTTTCAGCGATCTGGGGGGTTTCACGCAACGGGGCATCCCCGATTGGGGTGCCTGGGGGTAAAGGACAAAAACCCAGGATAGTCAAATTCCTAGGTTTTGGTCCACTTCAAAGGGTTTTGGTCCTTTTCTGTGGGGCATCCTGGATGCCCCATTTTGTGCAACCCCCCCCCCCCCCAGATCGCCAGTTAAACTTAACTGACCGCCGATCCAGTGGCTCATGCATGGGTTCTCCTCGCAAAGGGCTGGATGGAACCGAGGCTGCCAGCCACATCCCGCCAGCCTTTAGCTGGTGCAGACACATGTTTGAACCACACATGTGCTGTTTGATTAGTGGTCAGGTATTTTTACTGGGGATTTGGGGGAGTTTGCACATAATGGGTCATCTCAAATCAAGATGCCCCACAGAAAAGGACCAAAACTCTTTAAACTAGACCAAAACAGTTTGGGATGCCCTAGGGATAGGGAATCAGGTGACCCTGGTCACCAATCAAGCCAAACTCCAGGCAATTTATGACCCCCCGCCCCCCCCCCCAAAAAATAAAAATAAATAAATGATAAGCAGCTAGCAGCTTACCACTCCAAGGCAGAGCACAGGCAGTACGCCAATCTGGGGTCTGAGCTGGCCCTGAGTGTATCAGAGCCGAGGGGGAAAGTTCAGCGAGGTTTGACAGTTCCGCCTCACTGTCAGATGAAGGCAGAAGCGGTCGGCTGGAACTAATGAGTCACTACTTGTATTGCAGCCCGGACATCAAAGGATGCTGCGCTCGGAGCCGATGAAAAGCCTGGCCTCTCCTGCTATCACCCGGCCCGCTGCGGAGCTAGGTAGCTGACCAGAGCAGCCCCCAGAGGGTAAACTGGGAGCCAGTAATGCAGGACAAGCCGCGGCCTACCGGGATTTGTCCCGGTATGCCCTGTGGCCAGCCCGCCCCTGGTCCTGACCCACAGTGTGAGCACTGCCCTCTAAATATGGTGTTCTTTTTATTACATATATATATATATATATATATATATATATATATATATATATAGTGATCAGTGGGAACAATCCAGTTCAGAAGGCCTCTGGTCGGCAGCTGGATGGTAGATACTTCCCAACTCCCTAAAGCTCCAACCACCATAACATGTGAATTAGTATTGGGACCCTTGGACAGTTTTAAAACAATCTTTTAAACTTTTTTTTTTTAATAGAAAAGAACGCACCTTCATCGCATATTCCCTACACCTATATACCTATATCACATATACCCCACCAGAAGGCATCGTCACAGCATAAAAAATCGGGGAGTAATCCTGCAGAGCGGAGCGATCCCGCAGAGCTGGTGAATCGAGGAGTCCATCCCCTGACCTCAGTCTAAGTGAAATTTGGGCTCACCTTCAGTCTATGCCCACTAAAGATAACATGGCAGCTGTCTCTTAATCTATCAGGAACAAGCTCTCGGCAGAGGTCGGCTTGTTAAAAAGCAATTTGAAGCAGATGGACATGAGGCTTTCCTCCCTGAAGCAAGAGACTCAGTGTTAAAGGTCATAATGGTTAAGCAAGAGGTCCAAAAGGCTATTAAGGAATTCTTTTGGACATGAGGACATGAGGCTTTCCTCCCTGAAGCAAGAGACTCAGTGTTAAAGGTCATAATGGTTAAGCAAGAGGTCCAAAAGGCTATTAAGGAATTCTTTGACCTTAATAAAAAAAAAAAAGAGGATACCTCTCCTACCACAACTACCACAGGTATGCCCATAAGACAGTCATTAGATGCGTCCAGCACAAAGACAGGACCCTCACCAGGACAAACCACTTACAGAAGGTACAGCGATTAAAATTATCTAACAAGCTATCCAATGCTAGAGATACCCTGGCTGATTTGGCTAGGGAAAAACTGAATGCGTGCATGCTTCAGAAAGCGAAATACACTGTAAAAAGATGCAGAAGGTTGTACTATGAATGGCGAAACAAAAGTGGGGCTTTTCCGTTCCGGGCCCTTAGAAAGCAACAGTTGCTAAATTATATTGAATCAGTCGTTGATAGTAATCCAAAAAACATTTCCGTACAAAGGACATTGCCCTTGTCTTTAGAGATTTCTACCAGAAAAATCGACAATATCCGAAACACAGATGTCAGACACTAGCATACTATTAAACAGGATGAAAAAATGCATTGCAGACTCAGGACTTAAGGCAATGAGCGCAGAAGTGAGTTGTAAAGTGTAAGTAAAGTGAAATTATTAGAAGCCCCTAAAGCTGCCATGGGTAAGTCACCGGGGCCCGATGGTTATACCATAGAGTATTACAAATATTTTCAAGACCTACTTAACAAGCCCTTTTTAGAGGCCTGGAATGCTCTTGCCAATAACACCAATCCAGTGGCGCTTCCACAAGTGGCCCTTGAGGCCCATATTACCGTTATCCATAAACCAGGAAAAGACCCACAAGCCTGTGGTTGTTATAGGCCAATATCCATCCTAAATGTAGACATAAAGTTATTTACCAAAATTTTAGCCTAAAGACTGGCCCCTATGCTCCCTTCCATCATCGACCGTGACCAGTCTGGATATATCTTGCAAAGAGAAGCTAGAGACAACACAACTCGCACTCTAGATCCATTTAGCTTGTCAGTCAAAGATGCCTTTCTTGCGACTTTCTACCTACTGAAAAGCCATTCGATAGAGTAAACTGTGACTTTTTGCATGCCACCTTGGATTCCACATGCTATCACCTATATATTGAGCTTATACTCTACCCCGTCAGCCAGCATAAAAGTGAACAGCTCCCTGATGACCTCTTTTCTTATTAATAATGGTACCCGACAGGGTTGAACCCTGTCTCCCTTGCTGTTTTCAATATAGCAGAGTTCTCAGTAGCCGGAACTTCACACAAAACGGTTGCCTATACACGACTTACTTTTCTATGTCCCAGATCCCATAATAGCAATCCCAGTCCTTTTGAAAGAATTTGAGATATCCGGCTGTTTATCGGCATTCAAGGTTAACTTCGACAAATCCTCGATGACAGTCCTCCCTAGGATCATTTACCACCAGCCATCACCTAGTATCCCAGCCAGCTATTTTAAAAACCTAGGCGCTATTTTCAGAAGATTCATATGGGGAGGGAAGAGACCTAGATTGAGCAGATCCACTTTATACAAACTTAAAATAGAAGGGGGGTCGCACAGTCCCAAACCCTTTTGAAATACTGGCAGGCAGTCCATATCCATAGCATTTCTAATTGTTCCATAAAAAGTCAGTTCAAATAGAGAAGCACACTTCCACTACACCACTAGGGGAACTACCATGGATTGCTGAAAACCCGAAAACACCCAGACGGCAATCAGCCTTGCGTTTGGACTGGCAGAACTGGCCTACTGACCCCTGGAACTTACTTACATTCCAGTCCCACCTCCTGAGGCATGGCTTGAAGGAGGAACTATCTAGGCACCTGACCCCTTTTGAGTGAATGGTGCAGGATTTTTGTCCGCTGGTGAAGACAATCTTGCAGATCTACAATATGTTGAAATCTGTGCCGGCTGCATGAAACTGGCTTGTGCCTCTGTGAGGCCTGGGAAAAAAATCTTGCTAACACACAAATCCTTTATATCGGTGCAAATCCAAGAGACCAATTACAAATATCTCTCTAGGTACCACACTCCTGAAAAACTCCATGCCATCTTTCCAGACACCCCTCCCTAGTGTTGGAGACGCGGAAGGACAGTGGGCACTTTCATCCACATCATTTGGCACTTTGAGCAGATTAAACACTTCTGAACCAACATAGCCATGACGATCTCAAACATAACAGTTATACAGACCCCCTAGATCCAGCCAGCATACTCCTACACTCCACAACCACTAGACTTTCTAAGTATACAAAATCATTGCAACCCTATCTAATAAATGCGGCAAAGATCCTGATACCTAGGTATTGGAAAAACAAAGCTACCCCCACTGTCCAGAAATGGTTCAAGGTGATGAACATGGAAGGGCTAATATTTTCTATGTATGAGAGAAATAAGACCTTTTCGCTTGATCTGGTCTCCTTGGATAATATACAAAGACTTGGATAGGTTTAAACTAAGGCCTGACTGAAGCTCCTCTAATTTCTTGGTTGCAGAGGTCTCTGGTTAGATGGGGCAGGGGACTGCCACCCCTCTTCACCTGCCTCCTCCTCACCCCATCCCTCTTCTCTTTCCCCCATCCTTATTGCCCTCCCCTTACTCACTGTCAGGGAACCGCGGGTCACGTGATCCAACTATCAATCAGGGACCTCCGGACACACAGCCCGCTTTCCCAAAACCTTGTCCGTTTGCCCTCCTAGCAGGACTACTAGGCCCAAAGCCTACTGACACACATATTCTTGGCTAAGGCAAAAAGCTCAAGTTAAATAATGGTTTTAATGCAATAAGCACACTAGGCAGTGACAACAAACATTTGGCTATGATGGAATATGAATGCATACAAATGTCGTTTTGAGAAGTGGGTTACAGGTTACATTTAGTTGCACACAGATTTTCCTTGCAATGCAGATGCTGAGTAGTGATGATGAGCTCCCACAAGGGGTATGTCAAGAGCTTATAGATGATTTGGGCATCTCCAGCACGCTGCAGCGCTACCCCTCTCCAGAGAGTGACAATCACTGGCCCATGGTCATCCCCCTTTATGCCGCGGTCTCTGCCCCTTCACCCTCACTCTTCCCAGACACATGTTCTGTATAATTCTTTTGAAGCCCCATATGCTATCACACCTCCCCGGGCGAAGAAGAATGCTGGCTCCTGGAGGTCTGACCAAAGTGTTAGGAGAGCCGCAGGAGCCCCCCTCAAACTTTTATCCTCAAACTGCCTTTTCTGAGTGTCAGAACCTCATGCCCATATATGGATTTCCTTTTCCTGTTAGCCTTGTAAGGGTGACATTTGCTAAATCAGAGAATCTTAAAGGGGGATGCCGGGCATCAGCAATGAAATTACATATACTATTTGCCCTATTCCTTATTTTTACCCATACTTAACTCCACTTAAGACAGCTAGGGATTGACACAGTGGAGATTGGTTTATATGGGTCAAGGTTGAAGGGGTGGACTCCCTTTCTCATTTAGAGTTGGGGATCTGTTGGAGGCCCACTTGCAACATTTTGACTCTGCAAAGACTCCTCATATAAATAGCCCATATATCTTTGATGATACCATATAACCTCTGTGACTACCTATAACACATGAACATGTCCCCACCGGTTATCATATTTTCACCTATAAGAGACGAGGGATCACTTATTAATTTTCCTCCATGGACAGGCCTGGTGCAAGCCTGTTTTGGCTTTATTGGAATGTCTGAAGACATGCCAGTTGTCCTGCTTTGAGCTTGTCTCTGCATTGTCAAACTTTGTATTGGCTCATCTTTTGTGACTGTGCATTGTAACCTTTGAAAACCCCCCAAGAAATTTTAAAAAATTAAATATTGCAGGAGGGTGGGTCCCCGAATAATCTTTAGCATGTCCATACCCAGAAACCTGCAAAGCAAACAGAAAAATATTGTTCATGTTATATTTTTTTTCATCCCACCTCCTCTTTTTCTTCCTCTGGCAGCAGTGTTGGGGCCTATGAAAACCTGGTGCCTGCTTGCACCAGAGTGGTGAGGCTTAGAACACATGAAGACACACATGAAGACTTCACAGTGCATTGTTATCTCTAGATGGCAACATAAACATACTTTTTCTCCATAATGCCTTCAACATGGGTGCTGGAAGCTAAAATATACAGACACCTAATATAGGGAAATTATATATACTACAACAGTGCCTTGAAGGTAAAGAATGAGTGCTTAAGAATAACTTTCATAATGAGCAGTAACACGAGTTGTCATTTGTATGCTTTTTTGCAACTCCTGTCCTCATTTGGTTTATTCCGGTATAAGAAAGAATGAACTGATGAAGTCCAAAAAATCCTTCTCATTCTCTTTACTCCATTACATGCAAGAATTCACAGGAATACAAGATTAGAATCTGAAGGTTGGATTATATATATCCACAACCACAATTATATATGTCCACAACCTCTCGGTTTCCATTGGAGGGGAATCAGTCAGGCATCATCTAAAAGCTGATACATATTTCATATGTTATATAAAACCACGTGTTCATGTGTTCTCTGCTCCACATCCATGGCCAGGCACCTGCAAAGCAAACAAATCCAAATGATTAAAATTCAAAAACAGGAAGGCCCATTTTCCCAGTTGTCTGGCCTGACACTGACCTGATTATAGGGTGGATTCTGCACATTACATGTTTGGAAGTTATGGGGGGGGGGGGGTCTTTACATTTCCTGTTATGTTTTTTTTGGGTGGGGGGATATACAGTGATTTAGGGAGGATTTAGAACACTGCCTGTCTTGGAGGGGATCCTGCATGTTTATGCAGGATTATGCATGCTGCCTGTTAAGGGGAATCCGGGGCATTCTGCACACTGCCTGGTATAGAGTTCTTGGGGGAGGGAGATGCTACACATTGCTTGTTCTGGTGTTTTGGGGGGGGGGATTCTGAAGACTGCCTGTTATGGGGTGATGGGGGGATTATTCACATTGCCTGCTATGGAGGTTGTGAGGGGGAAGGGGGAGACTCTCCACAGTGCTTGTTTTAGGACAATGGGGGAGACTCTGCACGCTGCCTGCTATGGGATAATGGGGGGGGGGATTCTCCACAATGCCTGTGGGGGGAATTCTGCACAGTGCCTGTTTTAAGGTGATGGGGGATTCTGCACATTGCCTGTTACTGGGTTCTGAAATAGGGTATTTTAGCATGCCTTGTGGTCTAGAATATTTAGATTTAGATGTTATTTTTTTAATTTTCCTCTGCTTAGCCCTATGTGCATCTTATAGTGTAACAAATATGGTAGGTATGTAGGAAGAAAGAAAAGAATAAATGAAAAATAAATGAAGGAAGGAAGCAATGCAGTGTCAGCACCAGCTGCTTCTTATTGGAATTAACATCTGTCTTTTCAGCACTATGGCCAGCTCACATATATATGACATGAAAAGAAGGGAAGAGAAGAAAGGAATGCAGATAAGAAAAAAAGGAATGGAGCGCTGCAATTTCAAGAACAGGAAGAGCACTTTGGACTTAAGAGAGCTAGTGCACACGAGTCTTCTGCATCTTAGAAAGCCCATGTACATATGAAATGGGAAAAGGGTGAATGAAGGAAATAGAAAAGAAAGAAAGTGAAGGAAGGAAGAGAATGCTGCATTTTTTAGCAATCAGTGAAAATGTATTTGTCCCGATTAAATCTGGCTCTTGGCGGCTATATCTGTTAGTCACCTGCTGGTAGCACTCCCTATTCCTGAGGTCTTGTGTACTGGTGCCCATCAGCAGGTGGCTCCCTCCAATCCTCACCCTTGGATTGCAGCTCAGTTGCATCAATTAGCAGACTTTAAATTGGCTCCACAGACAAGGCCCAGTGCTCCAGTGTCTTCATGCCCTTGCTGATAGCCAGTTCAGTTCCTCTAGTCTCTACACCCCTACTCAATTCATTGCGTGTGACAATGCGGGTTCTGCCTCAACACGCCCCCCCTCTATTGCAATGAATGTAGGAGGCGTGAAGCCAGCATAATGGCTGGTCCTATGTCTGCTTAACACCAGATAAAGGGAATCACTCCTCATGGGTAAGAATGAGAACTGTGATGCTGCACAGAGGAGCTGCAGGGGTACAAGATATAGACTTTTGTCTTCAGTCTTTTTTAATGCCTGGAAAGAGACCTAAACTAAAGGGCAATAATTCCTAATTTACAGTTCAGAGAAGACAATCTTCACAATTTACTCTCCATCACAGCAGAGCTATTGCACACATGACAGAAAGTTGTGAGCTATCTGTGAGCTATTTACATATTAATGACAGCCTTAAAATGTATCACAGCTGAATAGAAACAATTATGATACATCAGCTGCAGCTTAGCTATAACCATATAACATACTAACTCTCATCTGGCAGGCTTTTCAGAATGACTCATCTTTTCTTGTTATAGTCACAGCAGGAGGGAGAGATAGTGCCTGATTTAGACCCTCAGTTCTGTATGTGGTATACTCATGAAAATGTTCCCTTATATACTTTACAATATCATACAAACCTGGGGATTCTTTTTGCACTGGTGAGTGTTGGTTGCCACTCATGGGCATGCAAGAGTAAGGAAGTTAGACCGCTTGTCTGGCTTGTTGACCTGTGGCAACAGAAGCTCATGAATGCTCATTATACAATTAGCGCTTTTTTGATACAGGAGTTATTTTCCGCTTTCCCCATCACACCTTTCCTCATTATGGAGCAATGTCACTTCCAGCTTTTCTGATGAATCCAGTGAAATGCTCATTAAATGAAAGAAATGCAATTATCATTGATTATTATGTACTAAAAAAAATGCAGAAACAGCCTCAAAAAGTGGATGCTGATTGCTAAAAACACCAGCTTGATGATTTCAGACACGGCTGGGATTATTCATGATTACACGTAATTACACATATCTCGGATACAGAAGGGGGAAGGTATGACTGCAGAGTGCCATGGAAAACAGAGCTCTGGACTGGCCAGACAAATACAATTCTCTTGTATAACGGGTTATTTACTAAAAATGTAGCGCATGCTCCAACTCTATACCCAATACAAGTACAGACATGTATATCATGCACACCAAGGGTTTCAAGTTTTTTCTTATTATTGAGAGCAATTAGAGAATAACGATCCACTTTGGGGTATTTACTAAAGTTTTACAAGCCCTCCACTTGAGACTGCTTCAGGATGTCCTTCTGTGTGAAACCACCAGTAACTGACCTTGATTCTTGATCTGTGTCTGTGGCCAAGCTTAGCAGCAATGTTGGCATCTCCACTGGCAATGTGCAGAGCAGGGATGCCACCAAAATGCTGTGTGGGAACGAGTATAAGGGGAAATCAAATAGTTTCACACTGCAGGGAATTGCAATTTGGGAATGCCCTAAGGAAAAAATTAGACCAGTACTAGGATCTTTTAGACATTGGTCCTGGTTTACGTCCAACACTAAATGGTTGTAGGTCCATGCACATTGGGGCATGCCAATTGCAGATGTCCTTCAGCACATACACTACCCCAACCAAGAATTCTTACCTGCCCAGTGCGCCCCCAAAAGCCATGTGATTGGCCACCGCTGGTCAAATGTTGCAGGTTTCCTTCAGCAGGTATAATCATTAAAGAGGAACCAAAAAATGGGTTTGATTCAGAGCCTGGTGGGAAAACCTTTTTTAGGAGAGCAAACTGCCACTGCAAAGTCAGTGACAGTTGTCTAGGGGTGTAAATTTTCACCTGGTTCTAAATCATCCTCAAGGTAGACAATCTCCTTAAAAAGGAGTATTAATTCTCGCCTGGCTCTGAATCGATCCCAAGTGAATGGCAATTTTTCTCTCCAAAAAAGGGAGTTTTCTCACCTGGATCTATATCAACCCTATTGGCTTGATGCAGAGCCTCCCCGTTCACTTCTCCCGTGCGTTTTCTCGTTGGTTTTGGGCTTTGATCGGGTCAGGAAAGGGTGCTACGTTGATTTTAGTGTGCGCTTATGCTCTCAGGTGTGCGCTCAGCCGCCTTTCCGATTGTCGGCTCGCGCAAGGCTGTTTCCCGGCAAAACGGACGCCTCGTTCATTGTTCCGTTTTTTTCAGTGATGCAGAGCCTTGTTTTCCGATTGAAATCAGCCTAATGAAACGGGGCCGCCGAGCCTTCACTTACGGCAAGTCAGAGCAGCCGTATTTGCACTCGGGCAATAATATGCAGTCCTCTGTTGGAGCACATCAGCGGCGCCAGCTCCGTGGTCTTGTCCTGCTGAGTATGGCAGAAACCAGGCTGCACCTATTTGAGCTCACCCGCCTTACTGGGTATGTGTATGAAACTTGTATTGTTTGCCCACCCTGTCTTTTATTTTTTTTTCCCTTAACACACTATTTAGTAATTTTTTGGTTAGTATATTTTTTGCCTAATTTTTTAACTTTAAATTAAATGGGTTAAGTGATAGAACCCTATTGCGTCATGTTCTTGCCCTCTTATGTAAGTAGTATTCCCCAGACTTTTTTAATGAGTGTACAGGTTGGATGTGCATGTAGGCTCATTACAAATGTCCTTTCCTCCAACCCTACCCCGCTCACCAATTTGTCCATCTTTTCTATTGTTGCAATGCACACCTTTTTTTTATTTATTTTTTTTTTTTGGGGGGGGGGAGACTCTGGCTATCCTTTGCTCCCCTGGCTGCTGACCCCAATCCTGCACCCATCTTCACAGGCAGAGGAGCCCTACAATACTGCCTCCAGGAGGACTCGCTCTGTGGTGGAGCGAGCCTTTGGTCTCTTGAAGATGAGGTTCCGTTGTCTTGATCAGACTGGTGGGGCACTACAATATACGCCTGCAAAGGTCATTAAACTAATCATGGCTTGTTCCGCTTTAAGAGAGGGAGTCTGCCATTTCTGAGTAAAGTCTCAGTAAAAAGGGTTTCACACAGTGGGGCATCCCGATCTGGGATTTCCAGGGGGAAGACCAGTGGCCGCTCTGGGTTTTGTTCTGCTTTATGTGAGGGAACCTGTGTTACTTTAATAATAATGTAAAGGGTTACAGGCATCATGTCTCTGGGGCATTCCAATTTGGGATGTCCTGCACGTCACTGCGGGGGAACGTCAGAGCTATACCAGGAGCTATGCCATCTTTACACAGGAGCAGGACGACATCATCATGGATGTGAGTATGCGAGCGTGCGTTTATGTGCGCGCACACATTCCTTATAATAAAAAAAAAACAAAGCGCAAGAATAGTCTGAAACAACTTAGTTTGTCACGTTAAATACAAGCCCACCTTAGTTTAACCCATGTACGCAGCTACAAACTAGGCTACATGCAGATAGAAGAACTAGCAATATGAGGCAGCAAGAGGTTAATAAAGTGACTTTAGTTAGGCCAGGAAACTTGTTAATGTATTTTGTGGATTAATGGTGGGTCCTTGTATCTTTTTTTAACAGATGATGCTGCGGAACCGGTCCGGCTTAAAAAGGGCCCCAAAAAAAACACGCCCAACCAAACCATAAAAACAATGCTAAACTAATGTTGTTTATCATTCACAGATACTAGAAAACCACAGGCACAAGACCCCAAGGCCTAATGTTTTTTATTTTGCATTAATATTTTAATTGTTTTTTAGTTTTGCCAAAAAAAAAAAATAATATGAAAAATCCAAATCCAAAAAAAAAAAAAAAAAACAACGTTTGAATTAAAAACAAATAAAAAGATTTTGTGTGTTGTCTTTCCTGCAAATGTACAATCACACAACATCATCACACATTTACATGACACAAAAGGTTTAGATATGGGACAATAAATCAAAAACAATCAGAAAGAATGAAGGTATGCATTAATGGCAAGGAAAAAGGAACAACCAACATTTTTTAAAATAATATATATATGTGTCAAATTGGCAGTGGTTGCCATATGTAGATTCCAATGGAGGTTTAGGGATGTGCGCTTGCGTGTAGCCAGATTGGCAACTGAAGAGCCATGGAGATGTAAGTATACTTGCTAAAAACAACAAAATGGAAGGTCAAATACGACGGAAACCAAGCGGGTACGTTCAAAAAGGCAGGAAAAATCAGGGAAAAACGGGCCGCCCATGTGAACGTGACCGGGAGCCCCGATCAAATTGAAGGCACCCGAGAGAGCAAAAAAAGCTTTCCGAGTAAAGTGAAATTGACGGATCAGTTAGGGAGCCATTCCGACGGAGGCTCTGCATCACATTTGAGCCACGATTCAAACGGGAGACCCGGACAATCGGAAGGATTTAAGGGCAGTTCAGAGGAGGCTCTGCATCAGGCCCTATATGTTTTTCCAGTGGTATATCATAGGCAGTCTGGAATAGAATTTGTTAAAATAAAATGCATGAACTCCTATTTGATACCAAATGGGTGTGGGTCCATTTGTGGTGGGCATGCCAATAGCTGATGCCCACCTGCACATCACACTGCTGTCAGCCTAAAATGTTCTTACCTGCCCATCATTCCACATAAAAGAATCTAGGCCCGCGACTAACCACCAGCAGATAAGTGGACTGGGTTTCTGTTTAGTTAATAGGCCTGCCGAAGAAAAACCCAGACCATGTGGCGGTTGGTGGACAAACGCAGGTAAGGATTTCAGGGGGGCAATGGGCAATTAACAAAATCTTGGACTACATGGACTAAATTCTATTAAGATCCTAGATCAGGCTACATTTTTCCACATAGATCAGTGTTCTCCCAATCTTCTCTTCAAGAGCCGCCAATAAGTCATCCTCACATAGCCAACTCTGTAGCACTGCTGCTGCACTAATTACTTCACTTGAGATGAGATCCAAAAAACCTGGCCTGCTGGTGCCTCTCAAGAAGAGGCTTGGGGAACACTGCCTTAGGAGCTTCCCAAATTGCAATGCTCTACAGTGTGAATCCATCTGGTTTCCCTGTATACTCAATTTTACTGCATATGCATGGCTTCCTGGTGGCCCTCTGCTCTTTTGCTGATGGGGATGCACAGACTAGAGAGAATGGGGATGCTGTGGGGGTGCTGCAGCTAAGCCCCAACCAAAGGAGTCCGTTATAGAGAAAACACTGCAGGACATCCCAAATCAGGATGCCCCCATCAAAATCTCTATGGAAAGAAGGCTAACTCTTTTATATGAGTTTTGGCCCATTTTAACATTTTGTCTCTGATTACCACAAAAACTAGGCTGCATCACCACAATTGGGACACAGAACTTAAAAAGAGCGTCCAAATAGCTCCAACCTTGCCTGTCTCTATCAAAAATAAAGTAACATTTTGCTCGAGTATTCTTTTACCTCCATTCCACCCATTTTTTTTTAACTTATGAAGTTGGGGCTAGGGAGTAATTTTTCCTTTTAATATGGGGTAGCCCCAGGACTCTTATGCTGATGCTTAGCATAGAGATAAGGGAAACATAAGCAAACTGCAGGATTCCCTATTACACATATAGTGGACTTTCACTTTAATTTTTGCAACAATTTTACAGTGTCCAACATTTTTACTTAACTCATCCTAAACATACAATAACCTTTTAGTTACATATGCTGGAAACCTGAATTCATGAATCCACCCCACAGGGAAACCTCTCGCCTGACAGCTTCATCTTCGGCACAGTGTGGCAGCGGCCATTAAATAATCGGCATTCATGATTAATGGAAAGCTCAGCATTATTTTCCTGCTCATGAATGTTACATTGTATATCAGGAGGAGATCCAGCCTGGGCCTGGCAACTGGACGTTTATCCAGGGGTAATCGTACATCTCACCAAGGTCAAGTAACGAGGCTTGCTATTGTGCTATTTGATCGATTGTGGGGCGTGCTTACACATCACGGAAGATAATTCCTAAACAGAAAGACGCAAGATGCAAAATATATCCGGGCTCTTCTAGAAGGGTCATTTCAATGTACGAAATTCAAAGTAAAAAAAACAATGTGCCAGGCAGCAGCACTGAGAGTAATAGAATTCAGGCTGGGATAGATGGAAAGACAGAAAGAAAGAAAAATAACTAGATAAAAATAGATAGTTTAATACTAAGAGTAAAAACCTGTGCTGGGACAGACAGAAAAAAGAACTGTTTTTCCCTAGCGCCCAATAGGATTCTTGGGATGCCCCCCACCAGTTTGCTGATTTCTAACTAACCCCCCCCACGACAGCCCCTTGCCCAGACCTTCACCTCTCTAAATCAGCTCCAAGGTAGACAATGAAAGTGACAAAGTGACATGGCAATTAAACTAAACTAAAAAAAGAAGTGAGTTATCTCACCAGGCTCTGAATCGACCCCCATTTCCCTTCCCTCCATTGACGTTATTAACATGGGGGAATTCCACAGAGGCTTCTCCTCTGTGGTCTAGAAGCTTCTCTGCCCCGGTGTGCCGGTATTCGTTTAATGCCAGGGCCTGTGTCCTCTCTTTCTACTGATGCTTCGGGGCACCTGCAAATTTGATTCCCTGGCATCTAGAAGATCACAGCCCACTGGATAAGGAGGGGGTCCCCATCCCAGTGGCCCAGCAGAGAGGACTCCGCCTGACAGGTGAGGAAGCTGCGACTGAATTTTGTCTCTCTCAACAGTTTATGAACTGATAATTGGTCCAAATGACCCCTATACCAGTTCACAGGGTAGAGATGACCAGCATGCAGGTGGCATGCCAGATAATTTGACCCAGATCTTGACAGTATCCAGAGTGAGCGGAACCAGAGTGAGTCATTAGGATGAAGGATGAATTTAGCTTCGGCCCAGATCCGAAGCCCATCACAAGTTGAAAGCAGTTTATGAACCATAGCTTTGGCTGTAAAATGCAACGGGGAGGCCGATTCATTAATAGCGGCAGGTAGCGACAGTTGAGCGACTGTAGCAGTATTTAGACAGTGCCCGCTAGTAGTCGCTGTGCTTAGCCATTGTTCGGTTGTTGATAGCGACTGATGTGCAGTAATGTTGAATACGGGGTGACGAGTCGCTATTTGACAGGTTCCGCGATGTATGGGTGCGCATGATAGCGACTGGTCAGAGCGACCGGCTCCCACCATATTCATCAAAAAATCACTCTCAAAAAATTCTCGCGCTGTGAAATGCATGTTTAAACCCCAGAGCGCTGGTGGCGATGTGTTAAAAGTAGTTTTTTAACCCCCAAACCACCATATTTTTGGAAACCAAAAAAAAATAAAATTTTTAAAGAATTTAGTAATATGAATACATTAATATCAGACCTGTAATATCAATTCTGCACAAATTTTTTTTTTTTTTTTTACCTTAAAAAATTATCTAACATGGCAGAAGTGGTCACAGAATTTTTCACATTTAAAAAAAAAAAAAAAAAAAAAAAAAACATTAATAACAATTAATTATGATTATTTAAATATTGTTCCATTGAAATGCATTGGAGAGCGCCAGGTAGCGAGAGGTCATACCTGTCGCTGTTCAAGGTCGGACGCTGGCGCTGTGGGCTGAGGCCGGAATAATGATGAATGAGTGGCTATATGGCGCTATCTCAGTCGCTAAGCAGGATTGGCTTGATAAATGTGTGATTGTGGTGGGGAGCCGGCGTTCTCGTGGCAGTGCCAGTCATTACCGGTCGCTCACCAGTCGCTACCTGTCGCTATTCCTTCATAAATAAGGGCCTAAGAAAATGCCAAAAATTCTGCTAGACCAGCCAAACCCTTATATGGGGTAAATCAGAATCACTTAAAATGATGGCAGCTGTGCACTGACTGCTGTTTAGCATGAGTGTTAATGTGATTGGCTGATTCTGAAGACAGCTATACCCCCAATTAACACAGGGAGTCACACTTATACAACAAAAAAGTCCTGAAAGGATGATTCTTGGCTAATTTCTTACATGATATAAAGCTGCCATTATAAACAGGGGCAGCCAGACTCTTTGTATGCACTGTATATTGTGTATGCGTACCTCTATAGATAGACAGGCAGTGGGAGAGAGCAAGCTCTGACCTTCACATAGAGGATCTCCTCTGCAGCAAATCAATTCAAATCCCAATTCAAATTCCTTGATCCCAGAGCACAGTGGGAGAAAATATCCAGACACTGCGGATAAAGCAGGATTAAGACTCCAGCCTCTTATCGATAAGGATATTGTAATGATTTCTGTTGTGTACTAGCTGCATACACACCATAGGCCCCGCTGTCTACGCGTTTGTGGAGGAGAAGCGTTATCTGCGGCCTCCAGGGCTGCCACTAAGTAGCACTGATAAATATAAAGCACTCTGCTGTTGGTAGTGGGTTGTATTATACTGATGTGTTTCTTCAGGCCTGATCTGAATGGAAAAGCAACATTTCTAAAGCAGACTAAAACCCTGGCCTGATGACCTTACCTTGTGGGGACCCCCCCCCCACCTTTAACCTGGATCACACTGTAAATAATGCTGACCACATACCCACCATCTCTGGGCTGTGGCATGCTCCAGCACCCAGCCGTTCAGTTAGTCAAACTCAAATTTGGTAAAGGGCATGGCAGAAAAAGCCTGGTTTACTCAAAAATACCCACAGGAGCTGAAGATAAGATATAGAGTCCTTTCCATCACACAGTGTGATGCGCACATCACATTGCAAAGTAAGCTATCTACATTCTAATAATAAGCTCATGACCACGTTAGAAAGCATCACAGCTGATTAATTAGTAACAGAATAGACCTTTCAGCTGGGAGATGGCAGGCTTTTCAGAATGACTAATCTTGTTTCTTACAGCCCCAGCTGCCCCAGCACCCATCTCAATACATTGCTCCCTTAACTTTGTCACCTCTGCATCTCACTGGAGTGCAGGGACTTGGAGAGGTATTTCCCAGTGAACCATCCACTAATGTAAGGCAGCATCTGGCAAAATGCTTAATAGTGTTGAACACCTGAAAAATCTGGCTAGGCATTCATGGCTGAGGAAACTGTGGAAGTGGAAGTCCAGTCTGTCCCCCACCCTCCTGCCCTGTCATCTCTCCCCCAGTGACGAGACAGGACAGGGGAGTTAAAAAATAATAAAGCACCTTGCCTTTCCTGGGAATCCGGCTCTACCAACTGGCAGCCATACAGAGGTTGCACAGAGCAGGGTGGTTTCTAGGCCTGGGCAAGCAGTGCCATCACATAGGCAGAAAGGCAGTTACTGCCAAGTTGACCTTGAGGCCTGCTTTGCTGGCTCCAAGCATGGATTGTACAGGAGGACATTAAATTCCGTCTGCCATGTCCTGGGGGAGTGTGTGTAGAGAAGTGAGGTGTGTGGCTGGGGAGCATGCCGTAAAACTCACAATGGCTCCTGCATTCTGCTCTAAGTGGTCCAGTCTAATGACGTAAGCTGTCATGTGATTCCTATGTCACCAACTTAAAATGAGGAAAATGGGCAGCACAATGCAGGAGACAGAGCGCCAGTATAAGAGCATGAAGTTGAAAGTTAATCGACTGCATGAACTCTGCTTATAAATTATTGGGTCTAGGGGGTCCGCTTGTACTCTGCCTAATAAGTATTGGGTTTGCAGTGTGGCATTTTTTACTATGGCATGTGAAGAAAAAGGGGGAGTCCCACCTTCTCCCCAAACTATCCCACTTTCATAAACGTGGCCAGCAGTAACCCCCCACTCGCCGCCGACGCGTTGCGTGACGTAATCTTGTCACTTCCTCAGGGCGAGATTACGTCACTCACATGTGAGATCATTGTATTATGTGTCTGTTTGCCTTTTTCCCTGCCTGGCTTGTCCCTATTGTCTTATACTGCATTTTAGCACAGTAGCACTTTTTTGATGTTTGCACAAATAATATTGTATATAAATGGATTATTATTTTTTTAGATATTAGGCACCTTATTTAGATTAGCAAGGTTAGGTATGGCTCAGGCCTTATTATTATCCGAACAATATTCTTATTAACAGGTGGCTTATATACAGCAGTGATATGGCTTTGTTTGCCCCCCCCCCCCCCAGGTTTGTCTATGTTTATGTTTTTTAGAGTGTTTTTAAAAAATAAGTGTATATATGTCTTTTTGCAGATTGATTCTTCAATAAAATTTCATACATTTTTTACATAGGAGGTAGTGCCACTTTTTGTATAAGTGGGATAGTTTGGGGAGAAGTTTTGGGTGTTCACTTTATGTGTACCTATCCCTTAGTGTGCACACCAGTTACATATAGCTTCATTGCTGGTGCGGTCCCACACTGGTTTCTACTATGGCATGTGGCCGGAGCTTAATGCGCCTGACGTCAACACCTTCCCACAGGACCGTGCACAGCCAGCCAAGTGCGCAGCAGGGATCAACTTTTTTGCCTGTGTAATGGTGGTGACACAATTAGATGCCTGCAAATGTTACAACCATTTAGTGGCTATCGTGCTCATGTTGACCTTTAAGATTTAGAGGCACAATTTGTTTTTAATGAATGTTAGTTTAATCTTTTATGGTCATAAAAGGGCTCATTTTTCTTTAGCAATTTGCCCTATAAAAGTGTTTGTCTATGCTTTATTCTTCAGTGCTGTAAAATACCCTTTCAGAAATGTGGTTACCTTGTTGGAATAGCATCTTTGAGGAGGATTATTGTTTAAATTGGCTAAAGTGCTCGACTGGAAGTATTACAGTAGGAAAAGCTAAAGTAAGGTATCTAACCTATTTGGTGGTGCAAAAGAACATCCTGTTTACCCTCACTGGGTGGAAATGCTTTGAAGTTTGAAGCTGCTTCATCAACTTTTTTTCTCTTGTGCAATAAATAGACTGTGATCCCAACAACGGATCAAATATCCATTGTTTAGCATGTGTCACAACTATGGTTGGAAGAGAATTTCCCTCACCTTGGGTGCCATTTAGCCTAGAAACTACCCTGGCACAGAGTAGCATCCCCCTGCACCCAGCTATTTTTATTCTTTTGAGAAATTAGCTTGCTGTTTTGCCTGTACATGAAAACTCCCCTTATTGAGATTTACCAGCACTGCATTGTGGAGTAGTGAAAGGGCCATAATCAATGCTCCCGGGTCATTACCACTGCTGTCCCTGGCCTCGGTTTTCTAGTCTGGTGCCCGTGTAACGGAAATATCTGGCTTTAATCAGCAGTGAACACAGTCAGCCTCAGTTATAATCTAACATATGTCACGGTGTTAACTTATCTCATGTACTATCAAAGCACACAAGTATGGTAGCTGAGGGTAAGGGTTAATGGGACCTCAGCATGGGGAGAGATGACAAGATTGTATCTCAGCAAACAGACACTCAATGGCAAGCAGGAAAAGTGAAAGAATCAGCTGCCTTTATTGTTTCAGGGTCACGAAAAGAAAGGTTTAATACTTATACACAGTTCACAAGCCAAATAAACCTGCAGTGTAACACAGGTACACTTGCTTTATAAGGTTGTGTCAATGAAAGGGTTAAACAGTCTAGTACATTTCATACACATGCACTCTTGCTTATCAGAATGTTTCAGTGTGGGGTTAGGCTTGTGTCCATCAGCATAGAACACAGATACTCTTACTTGTCAGCACGTTTCAACATAGGGTTACACAGGCTGGTATTTCCCAATTACATGTAGGCCTTTTTCCGGAAGGGTATTTGGGTGGCCATCATCCCACTTTGAGCAGAACCCCCCTTGTGAAGATAGTCTATGGGCTCAGGCACAGCGCCTCAATCGCGGCCTGATGGTTTCTTTGAATCCTCTCTACTCCTAAGAGCCTCCTCTGTCACATCTACGGCAGGACCCCTCTGGGTTTCTTCCTGCATGGATCTCAACTCTCTCTGCATTAGATCTCAGCTCTCTATCTGCAACCCCGCATGGCTCTGCTTCACTACAGCCATGTTGTCTTACTTGCTTCTAACTGCACTGGTGCCTTGTCTCTGTAGTAGCCCCAGCAGCAGTATTACACAGGGAGGCTACACCAGTCTTCCCTGTCTATCCCTCTGGCTTCACCTTATAATACTTCAGTTCTATACAATGTTGCCTGCTATTTTCCATCCAAAAGCCTGGTCTATTGACCAAAGTGGGAATTGCAACACCATTTTCACACGAATAGATAATCCCCAGCAAAACCCCTTTTTGGGCACATAAAAGTGTGGGGGCATGGTTTTTCATACTACCACACCTGCTGCGGCCACCTTCTTTGGGTCCTTCATTCTTCCTGCTGGAGAAGGAGACTGAAGGATGAAAAGCAGAAGGATTCAAATCATGTGCTGGACTGGAAGAGAATATGTTCTGTTCTACCAGCAAGTGCATTCCAGGCAATCAAGAAGCTCATGGCCGCACTGCTCATTCAATGAAGTGCCTTTGTCTTCAAGCATTTCAGTGAGGGACGATCAGCATCCCCTGAACTGCACCCATAGGAGATGGGAGGAAGATATCACTAAATAAAAGGAAACTTCAAGCACAGATTGATTAGAAACACAGCCCCTGACACACGCATGAGATAAGAAATAAGCACACTTAATCCTTTGCCTGGAGAGTCACTTTACATTTTCATATAAATGGCCCCATTGTCCCACACAAGTCCCATTCTGTAATGTCCTTTTGATATCTCCAAATGATGTCACACTTTTTGATATTTTTTTTTCCTGCTGGCAATAGGTGGCTGTTAAAGAAAAGTAAAAGGCTCGAGTAACTGCTGGCCTCAAACCTGGAGAACTTGATGGGGAAATCAGTCGGCAAGTTGATGTTAAGCGCCTAACCCACCAAAACGCTAACAGGATTATGATACTTAAATTATCCCCCGCGACATTTAGATGGTGGGAAGATCCGTGTCTCATCAGATGCATGAGAAAATCATTTAGCCAAATGCTGCATATAAAACAATGAAATCACCACTCGTCAAAAATTGAGTCGCGGATAAATCTTTTTTTATAACTTGTGCCATCCTCGGAGACTTTCGCGGCACGCCATCTTATCGCTTTCGAAATGCTCCAATTTCATTTAGCTTAATATGAATTTGAAGGTTTGATGATCAATTTGAAAGTTTGTAATTGCCATTATGGCTACTATACTGCATTTCTTTTATTTTTTAGCTTTGGTCAAACAAGTCGCTAAAGCCAATTAAAGGAGGAATGAGAATTTATAGTGATAAAAAGAAGAACAAACAGACAAAGCAGAAAAAAAAAAAAAAAAAGAACAGTATGTGACATAAGGGACAAAAGTTTCCCACTGAAATTTACAGTGGCACCGACTCCTTTCCTAGGTATTAGGGGGACAATACAGGGCAGCTGCAGAGATTCATGTGTGCTGCCAATAGGATGGAACTATAATCAGGATACCCCCGCTGTCTAGTAAATTTACCCCCCCCAGTCATTGTGGGCCCCGATTTACCAAAGCATAGGTTGTAATAGGTCAGTATTCACTAGCCTGTTGTTGCTTTGATGTGCTCACATACTGAATTTGCAGCCGCATCCCCAGCAGCACTGTGCTCCTGCCCCAGTCTGTATGAATGGCTGGGATGGGAACGCATGCACAGGCCAAAGATGCAACCGCTTACACTCCCAATCAGAGCAGTTTGCTGAATGATATAGCCACGGCAAATGGCTCCGATTGGATGAAAGCCCACGTATGCGCCATTGGACCAAGAGAGGTGGCGATCTGAGGGGTTTCAAACAGCGGGGGAAAGGTTCCGCAGCCAGCTCTGGAATCTTTTAGATTCCAGAGATGACCGTACAGGGTCTTGTGCCACTTTAACCCTTTAAATGCCAAGCATGTAGTTTCTACGTGGTTGCTTCTCCAACCGTTAAGTGTCAAGCACGTAGAAACTACGTGCCTGGCATTTCCCCCTACAAGTTAAAAAATAGAAAAAAATAAACACTTATCTCTGGTATTGTTTGAAAGCTGGGGCTCCCCTCTTCCTCTAGGGGGCATCCGATCCCTCCCCCAGCGTCTTCGGTCTTCAGGAGGGGACCCGAAACCAGCCGCCCCCCCGTTTTCGCCACCGACAGTTATCTGTAAAAAAAAAAAACTCACCTCCTCACCCGATCCCTCCGCGGCATCTTCTCTTCACCGGGGGGGGGGTCCGATCCCCCCCGGGCTCCGCAGGCTTTGCGTGAGGACCCTCTTCCGGGTCCTCACCTCCTCTAATGGCGGCGATGGCCACCGCCCCTAGCCCTGCCTTTTGTGGGAGGAGCGGAATGACGTCATCCCACTCCTCCTATACCCTCACCCAGCTCCGGCCATCTGTCAGATGCCGGTGGTGATCGAAGCAGGACGGGTGTGAGGTGAGGAGGCGCCGATCGCCAATCACTATTGGCATCTGACAGTGACAGCGGCGCGGGACGCAGGATCGGAGGTGAGTAGAGTAAAAAATAAATGTCTTTTTTTTTACATTTAACCCCTTGTGAACTGGTAAGGGGTCCATGTTCACAAGGCAGGGGGATGCCAAGTCACCTGCGGCTAACGGGTGACTTGCCATTAACCCCCAGCACCTCCATTACCTGCCTCCCCAAAGCCCGGGGGGGGGGGGGCAGAAGAGCCCGTGGCCATGGGCTATGCGGGCTTGTAGCCTGCAGGGCCATGGGCCACAAAAGCTGGCCCCTGCGCCCTGTTCCTACAAGCCCTGCATAGCTGGTCCCGGGCTGGTTACTTCGGGTAAGGGGGACCCCATGTCATTTTTTTTTTATTTTTAAGGGTTTTTAACGCGTTAAAAAAAAACACAAAAAATGGGGTCCCCTGTGTCATTTTTTTTCTCGATTTAACCATTAGTAGTGTGGATGGTAGTTGTATTTTATTTATTTGAAATTTTCAAGTAAAATTACCATTACGCACATGCTTTACTTTGGGGTGTTTGGCAACTCTTCCCTTGACAGTAGCTATGCATGCTGGGTATCGTTCTGTTCGGGGAATGTTGCTTTTTCAGATTAAACTTGTTTTTCTTGTTTGTATATAGTTTTTTGGGGAAAATGTGGCTTTGATTCTGCTTTTTTATCCTTTTTATAGGGAAACTCTTTGCAACCAAAGAATACATTGAGGGATTACTTCCAGAAAACTGTGGCCACATCAACAAGCCTGGTACACCTAGAAAGCTTGAGGTGTGTGAGAATATATAGTTTGTTGGAGGTATTTCAAATGTAAAGGGTTGTTTTTGCATAGCGCATATCACTGTTGTATTTTATCTGAAAATACCCTAAAGCTCTGTTTCAGTTTGGGGAGTCTCCTGAGCAGGAAAGGGTGTCTACCAATACATATGTGGTACCGCTGTAACCGGGAGAAATTGGGGTTTCACACGCAATAAGATTTTATTGACAAACTTACATTTTTTATTACAAAAAAAACACTACAAATTGTAAAAAATAGGATTTTTTTTTTTGCACATATTTCACCCAAAAATATTGAGAATACACCTAAAAAATTACAAACAAGACATTTCATGTTAAAGCCCAGACTATGCTGAAAAAAAACAATATATAATTTTCCTGGGAAATCCCTGGAAATCCCTTCAAAAATCAAATTTGAACATGTGGAGCACAAAATAGTGCAAAATGGTCTGGCAACAAAGGGTGACAAAAACTCCAGGTAGGCTGACACTTAAAGGGTTAAAGACTCTTGGGGGTGTTGGGTTGACCTCTTTATGGGGCATCCCAAATTTAGCCCACACATCCAACTTTGGATTGGGAATCAAGTAGATTTTACTGGGGATTTACACAGTGGGGCATCCCGAACCATGAGAGGGAATCAGGCGACCATGGAGATTCTAGGGCCTCCTGAGATGGGACTTTAAAGTGGACCTATCACTAACTCACCTTTCTGTTGTTCTCATGGCGTATGCACAGGCTCTCATCCAATTAGCTGTGTATATTAATGCTGTGTATAATAATGGACAATTTAAATCCAAATGGAGATGCCCCAGAAAAGTGGACTAAAGCCTTGGATGGGCAAAATACTGGATTAGGGTGCCCTTTATTACTTTTTAAGCTTAAGACTATTGGGGGTGTAGGTCTACCTCTTTATGGGGCAAATTGATTGCTCTTTGTATACTAAACAAAGTTATGACCCATTTCCATGGTACTATTAGCGAACAAAGCACTAAAGTTAATGCAATCAATCGATAATTGATCGGCGAACATGCTCGTTGCAATCCACTGATTAATGAGAAATCTGTAATTTAAGTGGACCAAAACCCAGGATTTTGACTATCCTGGTTTTGGTCCTCTTCCCCGGGTACCCCAATCGGGGATGCCCCACTGTGTGAAACCCCCCAGGTAGCCCGAACAAACTCACCTCTTCCCAGTCATATGGAGCATGCCCGGCTGCTTGTCCAATCAGTGCACTTGAATCCATTTGAGCCACTTTGTCCAGGAGTTCGCCTAATAAAAGCGGATCCAAGTGCGCTGATGGCTGCATTCCCCACTACCCTCTAACAGGGACGTGCCCACACCGGCAATTCACAAATGACTGGCACGCGCCCTGCTAGAGGGATAGCGGGGATGTGTCCGAGGCTCATGCATGTACCATTGGACCGGGAAAGAAGGTAAGTGTATAGGTGACCTGGGGGGTTTCACACAGCAGAGCATCACAATTTTGGATAAGAATCGATCGGCCCGGAAATCTATAAGATCAGCGTGGGTTTTGGTCCATTTTAAAGGCTCACACAGTAAACTTTTTCTGTGTCTTTTAACTCCATTCGATTTAGCTGGACAACTAAAGACTAAAACAGAAAAGACGAATGGCGCTTGATGATGTCAAGTATGCAAAAATATGATAAATAATAAAGATGAACAATAAGGGTCCGCCATACCTCCTAGGTCTCAATGCATTTGCAACCCCTTCATCCTCTACAGTTACTCCTGCTTACACATGGCCAGCAGCAGTGTTCTGTGTGTACAGGACTCACTTATATCTTCTTGTAGATCTTGGTGTAAAGACTTGCACGGTTGCTAATAGCAACAGATTGCAGGTAGTAACATGTGTGTTTCATGGAAGCAGTTTACACTACCGGTCAGGGACGGATTATTAGGGGAGCACGCCCTGGGGTCTCCACTGCAGAGGGAGCCTCACCTAACCTTTGGATTATGGTCTGGTTCAAGAGGTTTTTCAGTCTTTGGTCTGATGGGCCGCAGGGCAACAAAGCTATGGGCGGCAGTGGGGGTGCGCCTGGGCAAGCTTTTTTTTGTTTTTGCCAACCTGCAGCCAAAGCCACAGGACAGGACGGAGTATCTGGAGCAGCAAAGCCGCCGTCAGCAACGCTACAGTGGTGGGTGCAGAGCTGTCAATCGGAGGCCGCTCACTGCACATAAGCCACCAAGCACAGCCACTGGCAGCTCAATGCAGGGAACTGTTTTCTGCTGGACCAGCTGGGGGCGACTACACTATCCCCCCACCCAGAATGACAAAGCAGGAGTTCCCCAGCAGCACATGGGTGTTGGTCCCGCAGTCAGCTAAACAAAACAAGCTTAGGGGGGCATCCAGAATGCTGGAGTCCCCCCCCCCCCTCACCTTTACAAGCAAGGGATAAGAGTCCCTGGAATGACCCGCCACAGGCCGATCTCAGTACTCCATTCCCGCCACTGGCTAGTAGTTAAGGTGAGGATTACATGCGTTCTGGGGGCTATGTGCAGGGGGGCTCCAGCATTCTGAATGCCCCCCAGAACTTGTTTTGATTAGCTGTCTGTAGGACCAGCACCCATTAAAGATAAACGGGTGTTGGTCCGGTTTGAAGAGGAACAACAAACATGAATTTTAGTTTCCTGTGTGTTGTTCCTCTCTGCAGCGCCATCCCGAATTGGGATGCCCCGCTGTGTGTACCCCTCCAGGTCGCCCCATTTCCCTCACCTTCCTGCCGCTCTCTTCAGCACCGAGGACGGCTAAGCCGCCTTGGATTTTATTTCTGCCAGGAGAAGAAAGCCACAATCTTGGCTGGATGTTTATTCAGCTGGAGCACACCAGTGACCTCACTATCCAGCATACATACAGTATATGGATTTTTAATACTTAATACATCTCCTCAAAGTTTTGCTTCGTAACTTTGAACCCGTGAACACATCACATTCTACATTTAGTGGAAGCTTGTTCCATATGACACACATTCTTCCTGCAATTTATTTAAGTGAAAATGATGCCACAATGTACTGACGGAATCATTTCCATGGAGCAAATTTGCTGCCTATGGCGGTTTTGTAGCTCGTATTTATCTTCCTGAGCACCTGTACCGGCTAATGTCTGTCTTGTGGGTCTTCAAGATACAGATGTGGATGCCGGCAGAGAGCGGCGTTGCCGAGATTGCCTTCAGCTGCATCTAATTGCCGAACATGGGATCCACGCAGCACAATGTTTCGGGGATAATCGCATCATATCATCTCCGGGACGGATACATGCGATGGAGTGTGTTACTCGTCCGCCTTCTCTTGTTCTGTTTAATGAGATTTCAGATCGTCTTTCTTCAGAGCCTTCCGAGCAGTGTGTTCAATACAGAAACCTCATTACCTGAAAAGAAATATATAAACCAGCTTTCACTTTAAAACACTACAGAAATACATGTAATGTTATGAGCTTAGAAAGTGGCTAATTGTCTTTCTGAGTAATTAAAATATCTTCCTGTTCTAGTCTCCATACACCATGTACTCTACTCAGCCTCCGCTAAAATGTTTATAAATGCAATACCAAACTTAAAGAAGAACAACGTCCCTAGTATATATAATGCTCTAGGGTCACTGGTCTTCCTTGAGTATAGATGCTCTGCTTGTGTATCCCTGGGGTTCCAAAAAAAAAAGCAGCAGGCACAGCCTAAATCAAAATCATGTGAGTGCTCCTAGGTCTGTGCCACACCAATAACTATAAACTACCACATAGGCACACAAAAACCTTTGACAAATGGACACAGCACAAAATATATAGTAAAAATATAAATCTCTATTTTAGTGACTCTGCTACATAAAAAACAAATATAGACAATATTAAAAACAAATAAATCAGAGACTTCATCACCTCCATACTGGGAATCTCACATCAAAAACAAAACTAAATTCATAATGTTACACATATCCTAGATACTACTCCTATCCAATATAGAAAAGATACAAAAGATATAAATGTGACTATATATATATATATATATATATATATATATATATATCTCCAACCATGTGCAATAAGCTACATTGAAACAAATTGATGATAGCAGCAGCTCTCCTAATATAAACTGCAAATGCTGAAGTGGCAGTGCAATACCAGTAATCAAGCCAAATATAAATCCACTTTGTGATCCTAAAAAACTATGATTGAGTAAAATACTATTCACCTATACCTAATATTTCTCACATATTTTATAAATAATACTACTACTAAAGTAAATATACTTGGGAAGCAACATGAAAAATAACACAACTTAGGTCAAATAAATGAGCAAAAAGTATATGAGATACTTCCCCTATGGAAATCTGTATATCATCTGAGGGCTGGTGCAAAACAAATAACCTCACGTGTTCTGCCACCACCTGTGGCTTCTCAGAGGTACTGGCCTCGCTGATGGCCTCCTCCTTTATGCTCCCTCGGGCGTCGCCAGCCACGCCCCCCAATGATGACCTGGCTAGACACCCGAGCCCCAGCATACACAACTCCTTGCCCGGTGTAAATGAAGTGGCAAGGAGGGACAAAGGTCCCAACCATCTGGGGGCCAGGGAACAGGAAAGAGCAGGGCATCAACGCTGCAAAACATATCACAAGTCACATGCCTAATGATACCTGAAAAAATGTAAATTTTTCATATTGTGTGTATAAAAAGCCCCATTTCTCTAGCTTACAAGGGTACCACATACAGAGGTGACAAAGTTCAGGAAGCCATATTTTGAGATATGGTAAGGTAATAGCTTGGGATGGGCCATCTCTTACCCTTCTGGGGCTTATAACCAACAAGATGAGTCATTCTAAAATGCCTGTCAGCAATGGTCATACCTTAACACAAGTGCAAAATGATGGGATAACCATAGGCTTGTAAGCACAGGATGTCAGTCACCAATACAGAAGTAAAGCAGAAATAAAAGAGAGGTCAGGGCCATGGTCCCTTTTATTTCTTGTTCACAGGCGTTTCCAAACAAAGCGGACATTTTAAAATGGGTGCCCCGATCAGGGATGACCCGCTGTGTGAACCCCCCCAGGTCTTACTCACTCGCCGGTCCTATGGCGCATGCGCAGCTCTCTAGTCCTATCAGCATGCTTGGAACTGATTCCGCTGCTTCGTCTAATAGCTCGTCTAAGGCCCGCATCCACCGCTACCCTCTAACAGGGGGCCTGCTGGCCATTCACAAATGCCTGGCACGAGGCGGACGTTACGTCTAGCTCTGTGGTGGCCTGGTTTTAAAAAAAAGGTGTTTTTCCACTGCCGAGGCCACTTCCACCTGGCCTTATTAAATTTGCCTATTGGCTGATCTCAAGAATATCTGCTGGCTGATCCATCTGCCTCCATCCCCTATTTCCCTATAGACTGGGAAGCACTCTCATCTCCTGACAAGATCATCTGAATGGGCATTGGAGCTGCCAGGTGAATTTACTGGCGTCTGGGGCTCTCCTCCAATTAGCATGTATACCAGGCATATTAATGCATAGTTGAATGACTGAATTTATTTCATGGGTTCTTGCTTGCCACTTCCTCGGTCTGCATGAACCCACCCCTAATTATGACTGCACGGTATCCAGGGTTGCCGCCGGCCTGGGCATGTGTCATGGGATTGAGGAATGAGGTACGTTTACAGGCGATCCTGGAGGATTCACACGGCAGGGATTCACAAATCAGGATGCCCCTAGGAGAGGCTTTCAATTGGTTCTGGAGTCTTGTAGACTCTATGGCCAGGTAGGATGGGTTTTGGCTCTGCTTTAAATCTGAGACTTTTCTTAAAGTTCACTGCTATTAAAAGTTTGTATGCATTTGGAATTCTGTTGGAGCCTTTTTATCACTAAAAATAGAACGAAAAATGGTCAGCCACGGATGAAGAGGAAATTGCACTAAAGAGCTTAAATCATGGGAATTTATTGGCCCCCGAGAATGAGTAGAGCCGTATTCACTCCGTTTGAAAAGCTTTGAATTGTCTAGTGGAATGTCTTAACGCACCGCACAATTTATCAAGTGGCCCTCGGCTGTTGAAGCAGAATAAAAGTTATTTAATTTAAATACATAATTTGTACTTTTTTTGCGGCTCATAAAGGTGCCCGGAGATGGGAGCTTTCAAATAAAAAGGTGGATAATTTAGGATTCTGAGAAAATGAATGTATTTCGCCGTCTGAATAGTAGCCAAGAACAGCTCTGACCATTTCAGGGCACCACACAAATAATTCTCAGCTTCTCGAAAATGTTTTTTGGATGGTGGCCCTCTACTTTGACAAGATTGCAAATCAAAAAACTTATGTGCGAGGAACATTTACCTTCACCCCCATTTGTTAAAAGTAACAACTGCAGACAAGTAGAAGCATTTAAATGGCCATTCTGGCAAAGCCTGGGGGGTAATGAAGTGCTGAGCGAACCTAAACCACAAAATTCGGGTCCATGCCGAACTTTGTCAGTCTGGGTAACCAAACCCAGAACTCTGTATTTAGGTTCAGTGCTTGGCTCAACAGTAAAGCTGGATGATGGGTTTCTAAACAGCTCATCAACCAACTTTTAGCCCTCCCCTCACCCAATCACGATGGTCCAGCAGGCATCTCAACTCCCCGTCCAGACCTGCCCCAACCAGGAAAGGAGTGGCATAGGGGGCCAGTGAGCGCAGCCAGGGAGCATGGCTCTGCCACAGAGTTTGCTATGAGGTGATGGGGGGCTTTTGTCACACAGCCTGCAATTCGGTGATCGGGGGGCTCTGTCACACAGTCTGCTATTGGGGTGATGGGGTCATTCTGCCCCAGATGATGAGGGATCCTGTCAAACTGTTGCTTGGCTCAAGAGTAAAACTGGTTGATGGGTTGCTGAGCAGCTCATCAATCAACTTTTAGCCCTCCACCCAATCGCGATGGTCCAGCAGGACGGCAATCTCAATGCTCCACCCGGACCCGCCCCCAACCAATCAGGAAGGGAAGCAGGCATGATACAGGGAGCCAGTGAGCCCGTGAGCCCAGTCAGTGAGCATGGCTCACACACAGCCTGTTATGGGGGGCTCTGTCATACAGTCTTCTATGGGGTGCTGGGGGGTCTACCACACAGGCTGCTATGGGGTAATTCTGCCACACAGCCTGCTATGGGGGTGATGGGGGATTCTTGTTAATTAGTTTAAGTTAGAATCGCACACCATACATTAAACAATGTAAAAAACCAAGCGGCGGTTCAATTTGCAGCCAGCCGTGTCCGCTCCATACACAGCAGAGAACTACTCAATGAAAAGAGATGGCTATATAAATGAACACCCAATACTATGCAATGCCATTAGTGACTAAAGTGACTAACATTTTAATCAGTAGAGCATCACAACATATATATAGTGCTAGAACATTCTATATACAGTAAATACATGCATCAGGGTAGGTAAAGATATGTAATAATAGACTGTGTCTTTAAGTAACAAGGGATATCCCAAAATCTGTAAAGATCAAATGCATACAGATTGCAGTTAATCATAAACAGATAATAACACAGTATATCAACAAAATTCTTCAGACACTAGTGCATGCGCATAAACAGCGAATCAAGTCAATAAGCAAAGGAACAAGTAAGGAGCAGAGTACCTAAGATCGATGACAGATAAGACCCTCAACGTTTCGGTTAGAGAACCTTCATCAGGAGGGAAATCTGTAACCTCTTCCCAAGGGAGATTGCTTAAATAGCAAAACACTCCAGCAAGATGGCTGCCAGCATCGATGCACATGTTCGGCGCTAGATGATGACGTCATCAGCGGTCGCGTCCGAGGATCCCGACCAAAACTGGGGCATCAGGCTAAAAAAAAATCGCCCATAGTGTCCCAGTGGCGCACGGGGTCCCTGGCGTGCCTCATTATGTGTACCCAATAATATAAAGTTGATAAGGATAGTAGTAAAACAGCATAGGGAGAAAAGGTCTTAATTAAGTGCAGCCAAAAAGATGGCCGCCGTCGTCATGGCAACGTATGTTGCGGCCAATCCCAGATGTGCAGGAAGTGACGTCCATCGGGAGGAAGTACATCGTGGGAAGATCCGGAGTGCAGTATCTAGTCCAACCAAAGAGGCGGCCGCCAGCACCGCGGACCGAAGCCAAACAGGAACGTGGCTCAAATGCATCCTGGGCGAATGATGATGCTGGAAGCGGCGTCCGGCAGCCAACAAAATGGCCACCGCCATAAGTGAAGACAAGAGTCCAAAACGAGATATCGGTGTAATAGAGAAGAACGCCGTGGGTAACACATGTCTTATAGCTGGAGTTCTGTATGCTGGAGTGCTTATAGTCAATGCGATCTACTGCAAAGAATAAAAATATTTTAAAAACCTTTATAAAAAGAAATCAATTGTGAAGTGATTGTAGAGTGAAGGGAAAGGGGAAGTGGATATATTAAAAAGGCATGGTCTGTAATTAAAGAGACAGTACCTATGCCTGATAGTCGCACAATACTCAAGGTATGGAAGTAATGTTAGAGATAGGGAACTGGGTACTGACTTACATATATGTACTGCTGTACAAAACGTAGCAAAACTCTGGTTACAGATGTACCTACAGAGCTACAAAGAATAGCAGAAGATTAGTGTCCCATAAATTTAAATAAGCAAAGTGTATTGGTAACTGAAGGGAATAGGTCGTCCCACAGTGCATGGTGGAATGAATTGCCCTTCTAGTAGAAAACAGAGTAGTCGCATTCCTCATTCATGCCATTTGGGCTCTTGGTGTGCGATTGGAAAATCCACAATAGCTCACGGTGTAGTAAGATCTTATTGATATCACCGCCCCTTTTGGGTTTTTTCACTACTTCGATAACCAGAAATCTGAGTCGGCTAAAGTGGTGTCCATGTTCCAAAAAGTGTATGGTGACCGGGGATTCTAGATGTGAATTGCGGATATCAGATCGGTGTTCACTAATTCGAGTTCTGATCTCCCTGGTGGTCTTACCCACATATCCCTTACCACAATCAATTGTAGCCGATTCCACAGCCTCCCTAATGAGTGAATCAATGTGTGTCTTAATGTGGGATGTGGGGTCCTGGGTAATAGGTTGATATACAGTGCTGTCAGCAAGTTGTGACAGGATCTCATTGCAATAGTCTGCTGAATTCTTAACCACTATTGCACCCCCCTTGTCAGCCGGTTTTATGGTGATGTCCGAATTCTGGCTTAATGCTTGCAAGGCCCGTCTTTCTTTAAAACTACGATTATTATTCTTACTATTAGAGGGCGGTTTAATTTTAGAGAAATCTTTTCTCAACCAGGTTGATAAATGTTTCCACCGCATGGGAGGACGGAGGGGGACTCCGTGTGCTTTTTGCTTTGCACATCGTCAAGTCAATGCCCGGTACGTTGGGTTTAGTACTGGTCTTAGAGGATGTAAATAGGCTTTAGTCCTAATGGAACGGAAAAAGCGTTGTAGACTAATTTCAATGTCAAATAGATTACCCTTATTTGTTGGAACGAAAGTGAGACCACGGGAAAGTACTTGAACTTCTTCTGGGGACAGTGTACAATCAGAAGTGTTGACTACGGTGCATTCCCCGTCCTGCTGCAAGTGTTGTATTGGTTGGATGTGGCTGGCTGTTTCTGACCTGGTCGTCGGTTTCTTGCGACCTCTCCTTGTTTTCTTTGCCCTCCTTGGGGATTCTGCCACACAGCCTGTAATGTGGGGTTCTGTCACACAGTCTGCTATGGGGGTGATGGGGGGATTCTGCCACACAGTCTGATATGGGGGGACTCTGCTACACATCTTGTTATAGGGTTAAGGGGGGATTCTTTATTTTATAATAAAGTATACATAATATAGGTACTGTCCCTACCCCATTTTTACATAGCCCTGTTATTACCCTCATTTTGCAGCCCTCTACCTCTCACTACCCCCACAGCCATATTTGTGTCACCAAGTTTGGGTCGGGTTCAGGTCAAGTTCGGGTACATGAACCGAACTTTTGCTCAAAGTTTGGCTGAACTTGCCGAACCAAACTTCTTCTACGGGTTCGCTTATCACTAATCATTAGATGTGAATGCAACAGTAACAATTTCATCAAAACCAGCGCCCCGAGTGATCACTTCTTTTTGCACTGTGCACTTTTGAACTTATAGTTGTATCTCGGGTTTGCCTTGAATGTATCATGTAGACCAGGGGTTCCCAACCTTTTTCCATCAAGTATACATTTTTAACTCCATAAGATGCACTCTTTTCCCCAAAAGTGGATGAAAAATGTTAGTGCATCATATGGGGCAAATGTAAAAAACAAAAAAAAAAAAAACAAAAGCAAAGTTACATAACCAACACTCCTGTGCCACTGGTTGGGCTGCCACAGCAACTGGGAGGCCAGACGATGGGATGGAGGAGTGGCGGACAGGAAGGAAGAGGGAAGAGTAACTGATCCCTGCCTGATGTCCCGGCTCTGGGCACTGCTCCTGCATACACACACAAACATCCGGGTCCTTGCAGTGGGTGGGAGTGGACTGCATCTGCGTCCATTGTCCCCAATGGACACTTGTCACAGGATATACCCACCAGCTGCATGGACCCGGTGTGTATGCATGAGGATCAGCAGCAGCACTGGCGTTGGTAGCCAGGGATCAGTTACCCTGCCCGCCATTCATCCAGTGCCCAGGGCTCCTCCAGTGTCCGAAGAGGAGGGAGGGGGTGGGATTTGGGTTTATTCTGCCACACTGATAATAATGGGTAATGGGAGGGGGGAATGCCATGCTGTCTATAATGGAGAATGGGAGGGATGAATTCCACACTTCCTATAATGGGAGGGTGGAGAATGCCATACTGCCTATAATGGGGAATGAGAGGAGGGAGAATACCATACTGCCAATAATGGGGAATGGGGGTAGGGATGCCACACTGCCTGTAATAGGGAATGGAAGGGGGAGAATGCCACACTGCCTATAATGAGGAATGGGGGGGGGGGGGAGGTCCCACTACCTGTAATGGGGAATGGGAGGGGAGAATTGCCAATAATGGGGGGGTGCTCTGCCTGTAATGGGGAGTTCTGTACCTTGCATATTATTTGGTTCTTGGGAGGAGGCAGTTTTTTAGCACAACATTTGGTTCAGAATATTTTTTTCTTATTTTCCACTTTTAAATTCTAGGTGTATCTATTTACGTTCCCTAGCAAAATCTAGGGTGCGTAAATAGTTTTCACCAGTTTTGTATGTATTGAGCAAATCAAGCTTGGGTAATATTTAGATGGCAGCAGATCAGACTGGGTTACTGGTTAGTCTACAGTCTCTCCAAGTACCACCTCAGGCTCTTGAGTTCCACCAGTTGTATGTGCTGCCTTCTTTAGCCAAGGAAACCAAGCTTGAATAGAGGCAGGGGGCTGGAACACCTATTATGTGGGACTTACGTACTAACACCAAAGCCAGCAACAAACGCCTTGTAACTCCAGTCATGTTAATTAAATAAATATCTCACCTCCCTACTGTTAATGGCAGACAGAGGACGTGTATTAAAGCTACTATTTATTGCTGTCAGTTTCCTGTCCAAAATTTTTCAAGAAAATAACACAGCAGGTCCACTCGTCTTGATTTTCTCCTACAGATAGAAAGGGGATAGAAAGATAGATACCCTATTTTTGGCCTTAAAAAAATTCACTTATTTTTCCCCAAAAGTGTGTTTGTGTGTGGTGGGGGTGGGGGGGGGGGGGTTGGGTATCAATGCATCTTATTTGGCGATTGTAAAAAATAAAAAGTGAACTCACATATATTTTTGTCTCATAAAACGCACCTAGGTTTGGAGGAGTAAAAATAAAGGAAAAAATATTCTAAGCTAAATGTTGTGCTAAAAAGCCCCATTACAGGGAGAGAGGCGGCGGCGGTGACAGGGCCGGGACAGCGGGCGCGTAATGTAAGTATACTTTTTCATTTTTTTTTTTTTTACATTCGTCCAATAAGACTCACCGACATTTTCACCCCACTTTTGGGGAAAAATAGTGTCTTATAAGTATAAAATACGGCACATTGCTCCTGTGATGCTGGCCGGGTGCGACAGCCATGGGAAGTCAGAAGATGGGGGAGCAGCAGGCGGGTGGGCAGGGTAACTGGTCCCTGTCGTCCATGCTGTCCCCATGGCCACCACCACTGCTGCTTCTCCAGCGGCAAGCACACAGAGCAAATACCTGGCTATATGCAGCGGATGGGCGTGGCCAAAGCTTGCATCTCCAAATTGTCTTGGAGACCCAGGCAAAGGATGATTCACCCATTAACTGCAGGGAAATGTCTGCCCAGAAAAGCATCAAACAGGATTCACAGGTCAGGAGGCATATTAATCTGGTACAAGTAGGTGCTTAACAATCACATGAAAGCAGAGAGAAAGTTATATCTGAAATAAAATAAGAAGCTCCATCTTTACCTCTCAGTACTGTATAGGAAAGGATTGTCTAACCTCTGATGGCAACGCACGCAATACTGTATATCCTTGGAGGTGACACCTACTACCTGGACTCTGTATAGACAGTAAGAAGCATATTTGACAGGATTGTTAACAACAGTGGGAAAACAGTTGAACCTTAATGAATGGGCGTATGAGGGCTCACTGTCTAGGAAGGTCAATTTAAACTCCCATGTGGACAGCAGTGTGGCGGACAGACCCATTATTGACATACATCTTTAAGACCACAACCAGATTCTGCTGCATATGCAATCCATTGACACACCATCGACATAGCAGCCTAATCAAGCTGGTCTCTATAACCCGCTAATGTCCTTCAAGGGGCTCAGACAATCTGCCACTGAATACACAAATGTGACTTACCATGCAGAAATGAAAGAAATGCTCATACCCACATCCATGAGACAAATACAAAAGCTTTCACCTGGGCAGTGAAAGACTTCAATAAAACCTTGTACACAATGGCAGAACCAAAAGGCCTCTAACAGTCCAACTTAAAAAAAAAACTGTGTTAGGACTGGCATGGACAGGGTCTTGAACTGGCAATCCACCATCACTCCAGGTCTGCTGCTCTAACCATTGTGCTATCTGCTGTGGTATTGCTGTGTCTCTGCTGGAGTGGTGTGGTTCCCAGGGTCCTAAAGCCGCATTGTTTAATCTCACCTGGCGTTAATCACGCTGTTGGGTTTCCTATAAATGCATGTGCTTGGCCCCGCCCCTGTGTTGGATCAGTGCATTGTCTTCTCATAATCCAGCCATGCGCTACAACCCCCCTGATACAGCCTAGTCCTTGTGTGTCTCCTTCTTGTCCTTGCTGGGCCTTGTGGTCCTTCATAGCTCATGTCTTGTCTGTGCTGGGGCTCACAGCCCTTCATAGCTCATTTATTTGCCTGTACTGGGGCTTACAGCCCTTCATAGTTCATGTCTTGTCTGTGCTGAGCCTCGTGGTTCACCAAAGTTTGTGCCTTTTTATTGGACCTACTGCCCTTCCAGTGTCTTAGCCGCGTGTCTTGGGCCTACGGCCCTTCATTGTTGGTCTCATCTCCGCCATAACCTGCACCGGGGCCCAGCTCCACCATAGCCTGCATTGGGGCCCAGCTCCACCATAGCCTGCATTGGGGCCCAGCTCCACCACAGTCTGCACTAGGGCCCAGCTCCACCACAGTCTGCACTAGGGCCCAGCTCCACCATAGTCTGCACTAGGGCCCAGCTCCACCATAGTCTGCACTAGGGCCCAGCTCCACCATAGTCTGCACCAGGGTCCAGCTCCACCATAGTCTGCACCAGGGTCCAGCTTCACTATAGCCTGCACCGGGAACCAGTGTCTTGTGTACATCTGCTCTGTGGATTATGGGCACTCCATGGAGTACGACCACCCACACCCCAAGGTGGTCTGCAGCTTGCCTCTTTGGTGGTACAGAGGGGTTGTCTTTTTACCTTCTGTAACCAGTCAGCTACCTAGTTTCCCTATACCCAGAGATTGACCACTGACTATGGCCTCCAGGGAGGCTGTCTCGAGTCCAGATTCTTAAACCAGGAATTTCCCAACCCACCTTGAAAGCCCAGCCATACTATTCACCTGGGCATGAAAAACAGTGCTCAAGGATTGCCTTAAATCAGAACCACAGGGACATTAGGCAAGCCTATGTTGTCCTATAGAGACAATACAGAATACAGGGGAAAAAAACGCACCTCTCTAACAAACCTAGGACTCCCTCTAAGACTGTAATTCTATACTATACTAATTATTCTATACTAAGATTATATGGGACTCCCTCTAGGACTGTTATTCTATACTATACTAATTATTCTATACTAAGACTATATTCTGGGAGACTTGGCTTCATGTTGCCACATAGACCAACAACCAACATATCTAGAATGGCAACAGCTACTTCAGGGATCTCAACAAAAAAATCCCTAAGTAAGACCAAACTTTGGAAAAACAACAAATAACCACAAAACCGAGGGGTGAGGTAGGGGGAATCAAGTACTTAGGCCACGCTGCAGGCGGGCAGGGCAACATGCTTGGCACGCTTCTGAGGAGCTGAGTAGTACCCATACTTGCAGTCAGCAAAGTGCTTTAGCCTGAAGGGGGTGTCTAGACAATGCAAGGCTAGGCTAGGCTGAAGTTTCTACTGGGCACCTAGCAACCTCAGTCTGCTTTAAAGCAGACCACAACCCAGGCTTTTCACTTTCCTGGGTTTTGGTCTATTTCACAGTGGCATACAAATGTGGGATGTCCCTGTGCGTGAAACCTCTTGGATTGGCCATTCACTCACCCCAAGGGGCTGTCTCTCGTCCAATCAGAACTTACTGTTGTGCATAATTATGGCTAAAAATTAGTTTTGTTGGAACCCATTACCTGGTGCCTCCTCCTGGCCGCTCCTCTCCGTCACTTGCAGCCACTTCCAGCCATGCAAATATGGCTCAGACATAACCCCCCCACCCCGAACGCCCGTAATCCTCACCTTCACTATGAACCAGCACTGGGAAAGGAGGCAGGTAATTCCGGTGGCCGGTGCCAAGGATGCGACTGTGGGCCACGTGACCACCCAGCGACCAATCGTGAGACTCTAGATTTTGGATTAAAAAAAAATTGAGAGTATACAGATGATGTCATACTGATGATGACTTAGATGCCATCTTGAGTCTCTGTGTATAACAGAGGTGTAACAGTTGGGGGATGAAGCGGCCTTTCAGTATGTTTAGAGTAGCAGGACTCTCCAGCACACATGACGTTATCCATTATTGCGAACATTTTCAGGGCTACGCATTAGGAGAGGAGAATTTTAACAGCCCACCTGTCCGAGATGCTTTTCAGCACATGCCATTATGATGGCGCAGCTGCGCTATTCTATTAGCCAATTTACATTGTAAACATGATTATATACATTACAGGTCCACAAAGAATTTCCCTAACTACCTGCACGACAGATGGTCCCGGCACCATTATATTTGATTTGTCCTCTGTAACAATGTGTTCAAGCCAATAAGATCCCCATTATCAAAAATGGCCCTAAAACATTACGGCTCATCTCACTGATGACTTATTGCCGAGGTTGCAGCCTTAATTTCGGGAATATTTGTAGACAAAAGAAAAAAATATAATCTTTCTGAAAATGGCATCGAGCTACATGCAGAGGCTTTGTGAGACCACAGCTAATCCGAAACCATGTGTTATATTATCTGTTGCCTTTTACTCTACAGATGCAGCATTATTCACTGTAAACTAAATATCACAGAAAGATATGCAGACATCACAAAAAGTTGATAGATCAGCTGTGAGCTGCTTACATTTAATAGGCCATTATGTATAACAGTATGTGTACAGAGGTGACAGATCTCACAGTGCTATACATTGCATTGGGAGTTTTAAATATTGCATTATCTATCCCTGCTGCTGTGACTATAACAAACATTTGAATCATTGTAAAAAAAGCCTTCCAGCTGTTACATTTTTAGCCAGGCGGTAGCTGTGTTTCAATTGTAATCAGCTGTGATACATTGTAAAGCAGTTATTAGCCTGCTCTTGAAATGTAACTTGCTCAAAGCTGGCTCACAGCTCTCTGTGATGTATGATGGAGAAAACACTCCTATGTAGCTCTTGTCACAATTTGAGCAATCAGCCTAAGCCTAGCTGTTGCAATGTGTTACACTGTAAAAGTTAGCCAGCTCCCAGCTGTGTAAGAGGATTACTCATATCTGCTTGTTACATTCACAGCAAAAAAGGAGAGCTTGATATTCATTGCAAGTAGGAAGCAGTCAAACTTACACTTGCCTGCCAGTCCTCCAATGCCCGCTCTCCCCACACAGACATACACACAGATAATATATATATATATATATATATATATATATACACACACACTGTGAGGATCAGCTCTGGTAGACAGCAGAATGTTAGCAGTATAGAGGCTCAGAGGCGGAAAGTTCAACTTAAAGTCCGTGTTTATTCACACAAAAGTCCATAACACAAAATATCCTTTTTGGGTTACATCACCTTTTCAGGAAAAGTGCCACAGAATTGCATCAGACAGGCAACGGCCTTTCTTAGCTTTCCTCCAAGCTTGCACACTTGTAGCCGAATCCACCTCGGGTCCACATGAAATAGCCTGTATAAGAGCTTCCAGCCAGGCACACAGAGTCTCACTCCACAAGTGAGCTCTAGACACAGCCAGTGCACAGCTGACTCCCCAGGCTATTTAAGCGGCCCGCAAAAACCCGGGTATGGGATGGAGTCCCACCCTGCTCTACTCCATCCCAGTAAAGCCGTCCCGGGTTAGCCTTTCGGCTATACTAACATTTTAGCAGCAGACTGCCATTAGCAGCTGGAACTATACAGCTTTACTGCACCAAGGCCAGGTACCTTGGTGCCACATACCCCCCCCCCTTTGTTCAACCCTGAGGGGACACATGCCAAATAATGTGCCCGGGACAGGGCATCCGCATTACCCAACATCCGTCCCGCTCTGTGCTCTACTGTGAACTTGAAACTTGAAATTTTGTAAGGACAGGAACCACCGGGTGACCCTGGCATTCCTGTCCTTAGCCTGGCACATCCACTTGAGGGGAGAATGGTCCGTAATGAAACGGAACCTTCTCCCCAGCAAGTAGTAGCGAAGAGACTCAAGGGCCCACTTAATGGCCAAACACTCTCTCTCCACTACACTATACCGGGTCTCCACAGGTGTCAGCTTGCGACTCACGTAGACAACTGGGTGCTCCTCCCCGTTGACTTCCTGAGATAGTACAGCACCGAGACCTACTTCGGAGGCATCGGTCTGCACTATGAACTCCTTTTTGAAGTCGGGCGTCACCAACACCGGAGACCCACACAGGGCAGACTTCAAAGTGGAGGACGCTTTTTCGGCCTGTTCACTCCATTTCACCATGACAGACTTGCGTCCCTTTAACAGGTTTGTCAATGGTGCCGCTAGGGTGGCAAAATTAGGAATGAACCTCATGTAATACCCCACCAACCCCCAGAAATGACTTCACTTGGCGGGTAGAGGTAGGACGTGGCCAGCTACGGATGGCTTCTATTTTTTTAACCTGGGGTTTGACCATTCCTCGCCCAATCACATAGCCCAGGTATCTAGTTTCTTCTAAGCCTAAGGCACACTTTTTTGGGTTTGCCGTCAAACCAGCCTTCCTGAGGGAATCCACTACGGCTTGGACTTTGGGCAGGTGACTTTCCCAATCTGTACTATGGATGATGATATCGTCCAGATAGGCCGAAGCATACCGACGATGTGGCCTGAGGACAATGTCCATTAACCGTTAGAACGTAGCGGGAGCGCCATGTAAACCAAAGGGTAATACCTTATACTGGAACAGTCCCTCAGGTGTGATAAAGGCTGTTTTCTCCTTGGCAGCCTCAGTCAAGGGTAAATGCCAGTACCCTTTTGTGAGGTCCAAAACAGAAAAATACCGGGCTTGGCCAAGCTTTTCAATAAGCTTGTCTACTCGGGGCATAGGGTAGGCATCAAACTTAGATACTTCGTTAAGTTTGTGGAAATCATTACAGAACCTCAACGTACAATCGGGCTTGGGAATCAAGACTATTGGGCTGGCCCACTCACTCTTTGACTCTTCAATTACATCTAATCTGAGCATTTGTTGCACTTCTTCCACGATAGCTTGTCGCCGGGACTCAGGTACTCGGTAGGGCTTCAACCGGATCTTAGCCTGAGGTTCCGTGACAACGTCATGTTGGATGACAGAAGTGCGCCCAGGGAGTTCTGAAAACACATCACTCCCTGGTTTCCTGGGTCTGTTTAGAGGAGAGGTTGTCGCCAGTTTTCACCTCAACTACTGCTTCTCTAACAACCGACTGAGGGACGGGAAGCTCCACCCCTAACATACCTGGTCGGGGACTGTCACCCACAGGGGTCTCCCTGTCTTTCCACAGCTTCAGCAGGTTTGCATGCTCTGGCTTTCTCCGCCCGGGCTGATGTACCTTGTAAGTCACTTCCCCAACTTTCCCAATCACCTCATAGGGGCCCTGCCACCTAGCCAGAAATGTACTATCCACTGTGGGTACCAGAACCACAACCCTGTCACCTGGGTTAAAGTTCCGTACCCTGGCTTGCTGGTTATAAACCCTACTTTGGCCCGCTGTGCTGCCTCCATATGTTCCCTCACCAGTGGCAACACGGTCTCTATCCGTTCCTGTAATTGAGTAACATACTCTACCACACTTTTGTGGGGGGTGGGTTGCTGTTCCCAAGCCTCCTTGGCTATATCCAACAGGCCCCGTGGATGCCGACCGTATAAGAGCTTGAAGGGCGAGAACCCCGTAGAGGCCTGGGGCACCTCTCACACTGCAAACATCAGATAGGGCAGAAGCAAGTCCCAATTCTTCCCATCCTTGGCGACCACCCCTTTTTACATGGTTTTTAAAGTTTGGTTAAACCTTTCTACCCGGCCATCTGTTTGCGGGTCGTAAACGGATGTCCGCAATTATTTCACCTGCAACAACTTACAGAGCTCTTTCATCACCTTAGACATAAACGGGGTACCTTGATCGGTCAGGACCTCTTTAGGCAGGCCTACCCGGGAAAACATTACCATAAGCTCCTTAGCAATGAGCTTGGCTGAGGTGTGTCGCAGGGGTATGGCCTCGGGGTACCGCGTGGCATAGTCCAAGATTACCAGAACATGTTGATGCCCTCTAGCGGATTTTGGCACTGGACCCACCAGATCCATGGCAATCCGCTCAAAGGGCACCTCAATAACTGGGAGAGGAACTAGGGGACCACGGTAATGAGGCTGGGGGCTGGTCATCTGACATGTTGGGCAGGACTCACAATATCTCTCCACCTCCTTGTACACACTGGGCCAGTAGAACCGTTGTAAAATTCGGTCCAGAGGTTTTCTGCTGGCCTAGGTGTCCCCCCAGAACATGTTGGTGGGCCAAATCCAACACCAGCTTGCGATAAGGATTGGGTACCACCAATTGTTCCACAACCTCTTCACGTACTTTGTTTACTCGGTACAGCATATCCTGGTGAACCACAAAGCGAGTAAACTGTAACTCCGCCCCTGGCTGTTGTGGCTCACCTTCCACCTCAAGTACATTCTCCCAGGCCCGAGATAGAGTCGGGTCCTGGTGTTGTGCTGTACCAAAACTACCAGTGGAGACATGGAGATCGGCCAACTCTGGACCTGTTGACAGATCTTCCACATCTCCAACCATAACACTCAGTGGGGTTGACTCCGCCCCTTCCACCGTAGTGGCGGTCACCCCTACCGTTGTGCCTTCTGACTCCGGCTCCCAAGGTTCTGGGGTCCCCCCTGAGTACGGCCAGTCTATTGGGGACACACCCGCCTCGCGGGTTTCCAGAACTCCCAGCTTGGTCCATAGTGACATGAACCCCGGAAAGTCTCTCCCAATGATAAGTTCGTACGGGAGTTTAGCGGCAACGGCGCCTTCGTGGTTCCAGACGGTGGTTAGAGTCACTTGTGCTGTGGCATAGTCTCTCAAGTACCCGTGTATGCACAAGACCCCGGTTTTCCGCCCCGTGTACTCATCGGGCAGTACCATGGCGGGTCTCACCAGGGTAACCATACTCCCCGAGTCCAAAAGGGCCACAGCCAGGGTATCCCCCACTTTCACCTGACAGAGTTGACTTTGCCCCACAAGCTCAGGGACACCGGCAGCACACAGCCTCCTGGCATACATTGAAGGGCGGTAACCAAAGTTCATGTCCGTGGGCTCCCCCTGGTGGGGACAGTTGGCTCTGATATGTCCCGGTTCCTTACACCCCCAACACAACACCGGGGCAGGGACTTTGGGGGGTAGGTCCTGAGGGGGTTTAAGGGACACCACTCACCTGGGCTGGGGCGGGGACCTCTGGGGTTTCCCCGAATCCTTCCCCATAGAACCCCCTTGCAAGTTCCTGGTGGCCTCATATCGCTCCATTAGGTCCACCATTTCTAAAGCGTTGCCGGGGGATACCTGGCCAACCCAGTGCTGGAGAGGGTGCGGTAAAGCCCTCCAGAACATGTCCCCCAGCAAGCGGTCCAACATGGCAGAGGAGCTTAATAAATCTGGCTGCAGCCATTTTTGCAGTAGGTGCAGCAGTTTATAGTACTGGGTTCTGGCAGACTCTGCCGACTGATAGCTCCACTGATGCACTCGCTGAGCCCGAACGCACACATTCACCCCCAGTCTGGCCAGTATCTCACCCTTCAGAGTCGGGTAGTCAGCGGCTTGGTCGTCTGGAAGATCAAACAACACCTGCTGGGGTCCAGATGCCAGAAATGGAGCGATGACGTCAGCCCACTGGTTGAGGCAACTTCTCCCTTGCAGCCACCTTTTCAAACACCGCTAGGTAGGTCTCAACGTCATCCGAAGGGGTCATCTTTGTAAGCGCCAAGCGGACAGCTTTCCGGGCATCAGGAACACTTTTGGGCGCTCCTGCAGCTTGCAGCCCATCACATGTTGCAATAGCAGCTGGTTGGTCTCCTGCTGCTGCTTGTTGGCCTCGCGCTGTTGCAGATTCGTCTCCATGAGCGCTTTCACGACAGCCTCCATTTTGTCTGCGGTCACAGGTAACAGCCTGGCAGGCTTAATGTAGGACATGCACAAAAAAAAAAAAACTTTTCAGTCGGTTGCTCCTAGCAACGGCCACACTGCTTTGCCTGCATTCGACACCAAATGTGAGGATCAGCTCTGGTAGACAGCAGGATGTTAGCAGTATAGAGGCTCAGAGGCGGAAAGTTCAACTTAAAGTCCGTGTTTATTCACACAAAAAGTCCATAACACAAAATATCCTTTTTGGGTTACATTACCTTTTCAGCAAAAGTGCCACAGAATTGCATCAGACAGGCAATGGCCTTTCTTAGCTTTTGTCCAAGCTTGCACACTTGTAGCCGAATCCACCTCGGGTCCACATGAAATAGCCTGTATAAGAGCTTCCAGCCAGGCACACAGAGTCTCACTCCACAAGTGAGCTCTAGACACAGCCAGTGCACAGCTGACTCCCCAGGCTATTTATGCGGCCCGCAAAACCCGGACCTGGGTAGGGAGGGAGTCCCACCCTGCTCTACTCCATCCCAGTAAAGCCGTCCTGGGTTAGCCTTTCGGCTATACTAACATTTTAGCAGCAGACTGCCATTAGCAGCTGATTCTGTAGAAAACTATACAGCTTTACTGCACCAAGGCCAGGTACCTTGGTGCCACATACCTACCGTCAATGACGGCACCTTGCACCTTACCACAACACATACACAAACACATAGAAAACCCCATACCTTACAATGCTCCCGCATAGCCTATGCACGGATACCAGCCGGGAAATAGACCATGTCCACCTGCTGGAAGCTGGAATGCGGGAGTGTGGTTAGCGGCATGGGAGCACTGTAAGTTATGGAGATTTCTATGTGTTTGTATATGTGTGTATGTAAATAAATTATTATATATATATATATATATATATATATATATATATATAGTATTTTTCACTCTATAAGATGCACTAAGGTGGGGGATGTCAGTGCGTCTTATTGTAAAAAAAAAAACAACTAAAAAGTAAAAATATATACTTACATGTGCCCTCTACCTGCCCATTGCTCTTTCATCGACGACGCTGTAAGTTTTTTCTTCTTTTCCAGTGTGGAGTGGGGGAATTCAGCCACACTGCCTATGGGAATGGGAGGGGGGATGCCACTGTGTATATTGGGAATGGGAGGGGGGAATGCCACACTGCCTATGGATAATGGGAGAGGAGTGGGATGCCACACTGCCCATAGGAATGGGATGGGCATATGCCACACTGCTATGGGATGAGGGGATGCCACACTGCATATGGGGAATGGGATGGGGGTATGCCACACCACCTAAGGAAATGAGATGGAGGTATGCCACACTGCCTATGGAAATGGGATGGGGGTTATTCGACACTGCCTATGGGAATGGGATGGGGGGAATGCCACACTGCCTATATAGAGAATGGAATGGAGGTATGTCAGACTGCCTATGGGAATGGGGTAGGGGTAATGCCACACTGCCTATATGGGGGAATGGAATGGGGGGGATTGCCACACTGCCTATGGGAATGGGATGAGGGGAATGCCACACTGCCTATGGGAATGGGAGGGGGGAATGTTGCATTGCCTATGGGAATGGGATGGGGAAAAGCCACACTGCCTATGGGAATGGGAGGGGGGAATGCTGCATTGCCTATGGGAATGGGATGGGGAAAAGCCACACTGCCTATGGGAATGGGTTGAGGGAATGCCACACTGTCTGTAATGGGAGTGTTTTAGCACACCGTTTGGTTTAGAATCTTTTTTTCTTATTTTCCTCCTCCAAATCCTAGATGCATCTTATGGGCAGGTGCGTCTCATAGGGTAAAATATGATATATATATATATATATATATATATATATATATATTACTGTTAATAGGTTTATTTTAATTTTTAGCACTTTGTCCCTTATTCAGGGTTTTGCTGTTCAAGGGGAATTGCTGATTTTCACCAGTAAATGTGAGCAGCTGTTCCGTTAATACATTTTTTTAGTGTAATTAATACGTTTTTTTAGTGTAATTTTGTTCGAATTAATTTAGCTTGTAGATATTCATTCATGGCCATTTAATGTTAGTAATGTGTGTGCATAAAATATAAGCTTTAATAATTTATTTGTGACTTAACTAATTCATTAAAACTGTTCCAGTCAATGGTATACTGAAAGAAGGAGCCTTATTATTTTAGGCAAAGTGTCAAATAAGTATATCTACGTTCATGCAAATTACATAGGATAAATAGGGGGGAAGTACACAAAGACCATTTTCCATCCCCACATGTAGAGTATCGCAATGCTAGGTCACGTTGTAAAGAGTAAATGTGCCTGGGGAACTTCTGCCCTGCTAGGCCAATATGTATGGCCCCTCCATGGTCCCATCCATCTTTAACAAAGCAGAGGTGTAGCAGGTGCAAACTCAAATATTGCAAAGCAGCAATGGTGGGTCATTTTTTTATTTCTAAGGGACCTCTATACCAGTTCACAAAATAGTGATCGTCAGGTGACATGCCGGATAACTTGACGGTATCTGGGATGGGGTGAACCAGGTGAATCATCTGGGTTGAATGTAGCTTTGGCCCAAATCTGATGCCCTTCACTACATGGCAAGTGTTCTTGGAGTGTAGTTATAGGTTCTCTTTCATGAAGTGGATATACTGTACATGTTTTAGAAGTTGTTTATACACGAAATAGCATTAGTGCATGAGGGGAGACTTTCAGGTGACAAATCTCACTTTGAGGGTACTATCTGTCCTTAACCTTTTGCAGGTCTACTGTTCAGGAATCTGAGCTGCCTGCCTTTGGCCTTTTTAAGTTAACGATCAATAACTTGACCTTTATGTCGTTGACCTTTTTTCGGTCTATAATTTAGGAACCTTATCTGCCTGGCTCTGACTTTTGCATGCCTCCCTCTGACCTCTTGCCTATTTATCGTTCAAAAACCTGAGATGCTTGCCTCCAACATTTCACTATTTACTGCTCAAAAACCTAAACTGCCTGCCTCCAAACTTATCATTCAACCTACACATTGTATTTGGCTGCAATTCCTTTGTTGACATGTCCAGACACTGATTGCTGATTTCCCAGGTGGATGACCCAAGGTGTTCCAGCACTGTACTCTATCTGAACAACTAGGGCTTTCGGAAAAGACAGGGCTCCTGGTAGATGGGTTGTTTATGGTGCTCAGTGGTTTCCATCAATTGGGCTTTACAGGCGCTCTAGAGCTGACAGTAGCTTAGTAACTTTACAAGCATAAGCACAAAAGCCAAAATGCTATCAAGATGGTTTTAGTATCATTCAGATTTCAAAGGATAAACAAATCCACCCCACTGTTGCTTATTTTCAAGCGCTGTGAATTGTAGAGGCAGAATTTTGTTTAGATAAATTGGAAACATTGTATCTCTATACCTCAACTGAGATAATATCAGGATTGTCACTATGTTGCCTCTTATTCTGGCTCCAGAGGGAAGGTATTGATGACTAGCCATGAAGAATGAATGCTATCCACTAGCGATTGTAATTTCCATGTTTTTTAAATTTATCTGTACTTTTAGTCCTTTCTATCTGTTATGTTTTGACTGCTTACTATTTATTCCTCAACCATCTACTGACTATTGAAGAAAATGTGTTTGCTGAAGGATCTTTGCTGACCATTAAAATGACCATATTATTTACTTCATTCCAGCTAAATCTTTGGCATAGTTCCACATAAAGACCTCATAGATAAGTTTTGGAAAACTGAACACCTGATCCCTGAATAATTCAATGTACTTACTGCTGGCTAGAATGTCGTTGTTCAAGGGATGATCCAGGCAAAGGGTTAACTAAGTGTGCAAACTTGTTATCTCATGTTTGAGTTATGGGCTGGGTTCATAGTTTTCTTTTATTCAGCAATATCTGCATTTCAGTGAAGGGCTCAGAAGCAGTGCGGTCAGACCTTCTGAAGAAAAAAGGCCAGACAATGACTAATTATAAACACAGACCCTGACATAAACATGAGCTAACAAGAGAGCACCCATAGTTCACACATTGCCTGGAATGTCTCTTTAATGGTGTTAACTCTGAAGAGAGGAGAATTACAAGTGTGTAATGCAAGGCTGTGTCCCGAGCCCCATACTTTTTATATGTATTTACAGATGCAGTCTCCCTCACACTGTGCAATATAACAAGCAAGATGAGTCGTGCTCGTAAAAACCCGACTAGCTCCTTCCTGTGTGTTACATTGTAAGCAGCCAGATCTGTAGCTTACATGTAGAGTAAAAAGAAGAACACCCTGCTGTGATACAGTGCATATCATGCACAAGCCATGCTATTGTAAACAACTTACAGATGACTCAAAACTGATGGCAATCTGTCAGCCATCTCTCTTTGTGCTATAGAGAGATCACTCTGATAAATGCTGTTTCTGTAAGTGATATAGAAGAAAGCTTAGCAGGTAAAGAGGGTCTGTTTGTCAAGAATACAAATGGGATATTCATGGAGGTGTCAATTCAGCTGTACAGGGCTATTGGTGAGCAGCCACCTTTAAAGAGGAGAAGATCCTTGGAACAAACTCCTAGTAAAGGTAGTTGGAAAATTAACAGTAAGTGAACTGAATCATGCCTGGGATGTACATACAAGATAGATGATACTGATATTAACTAAGCAAACTCCATGACTCCCCATGAGGAGACCACTGGTATGACCCATTGCATGGCACGAAACTCCTCATCTCAGTGGCATATGCTGTGTGCACGTAGCTGGCAGCTTATCATCCCTGAAATCGAGGAGCAATGCCACTTACTCTTCTCCCTTCTCCTAAAAAGGGACCTGGTTTCGCGCATGGCATCATCCACGTCCATAGAAACCTCCCCCGACTCATCACGCTGACCCAGCACCAACCTATCTCTCAGCCATATACAAGCCTACACTATGCAGGTCATAGGTCAGTCCTTTCTCAACATCTTTCCCCACTTCCTGCATAAGATGGTAGCGGGGGGGACACGGTAAGCCCTGCTTTACTTATGAAGTAACTTTCGTCAGTGATGGCCACAACATCCCCAGCCCCCATTTTGAATATGCAGGTAAAACATCCACTATAATCACATGACATTTTAGTTTATACTTAAACCTTAAAGAGGACCGAAACCCGAGACTCCAGGGCAGGCAAACCCCCCAGGTCACCCAAAAACTCACCTTCTTTCCCGGTTCAACGGAGCATGCACGAGCAACGGCCGCATCCCCGCTTTCCCTTTAGCAGGGCGCGTGCCCATGCCAGGCATTTGTGAATGGCCGGCGTGGGCACTCTCCCTGTTAGAGGGTAGCGGGGAATGCGGCCTCCAGCCCGTGCTTGGATCCTCTCATGTTAGGCGAGCTTCTGGAAGATGGGGTTTGAGCGGATCCGAGCGTGCTGATTGGACGAGCAGCCGCGCATGCGTCGTAGGACTGGGAAGAGGTGAGTTGGTTCGGGCAACCTGGGTGGTTTCACACAGCGAGGCACCCTCGATCGGGGCGCCCCGGGGGCAAGGACCAAATCCCAGGATAGTCAAAATCCTGGGTTTTGGTCCACTTTAATGAATGCCTTGACTATTACTGTGTTTACAGGGGCCTATTACAGTTTCTTGTGATGAAAAACTATACAGTACATCTGCCCACGATACAGCTCACATAACACACTGACATGACACTATTATGGAGTGACCCCGTTTTAAACGTACCTTTACTTTAGATTCATAATGCTTTCCAATTACTGTGCATGCTCGAACACATTCTATACATTATTTAACTAATTCAGAAGATAACCATACTACTCTGATCCTCCCCAAAACTTTCAAAGCAGACTTACTAACCTAAAACTTCCAAAACTCACTTAGTAATTCCCAAATCCCTACACCTATGGGCATTACCCACATGCAATTATTTTGATTCACAAGCAACGTTCTGATGACGCCCAGGCAAAACACGTCAGGGCTAATTGAGGGAGAAAGCTATCAGGCAAGATACTCTTATCCTTATCAGCTGCTCTATCATAATCACCTAAGGAAAAGAACAAAGGGGATCTAAGATGCATATTGATCTACCCTTACCAATCCTACCCCATACAGTTGAGCTACATAAGGTAACTCTTTACCTGTAACAAATTAATAGCACCCACTTTAGTTAGATATAAGATTTTGCATTATATTTATTAATAATGAAATACAAAATCACATATGTACAGTATTTGAATATATTGTATGTCTAAATAATCCACATATGCTTTCTACGTCATAGGATCAGTGATGTCTCTGATCTTCTCTACTGGGACATAAAACTATATTTTATTTATTCTCTCTTTATCAAATTAACTAATTGTCAGTGCATGTCCCATTAACTGAAAAAATATTTATAAGGTTCAAATCAATGTTAATATGCTCGATTCCTATGAAATGACCATCTACACGGGGTAACCCTACAAGGTCATTCTGAAATAGAGATGCCAAGTTCAGCCTACAGGGGTCTGAAAACCATACTAATGCATTTTTATTAGGCACTGTCATCAATTTATGGATATTAATTACAAATTGTGAAAATGAGTTTTCCTGTGGAGGCAGGCCAGGCACTTGATTCCATATTACAATATCAGACAGGAATCTTCATGTGCATGAATCTGTACATCTTTATTTTATTCATGTCAACAACAACCTTTTTTAAATCTTATTGTAACTTTATTTTTATTAGAAAATCTCAAAATGATTGTACTATTAATAAAGGGCTTCAGATACTTGATTTGGTGAAGGGGCCTTATGAAAATGTTGCTACGAGGGCTACTGCGTGTAATATTGACCTACTCACCAGAATTGCCAAACATACTCCTACTGTTCAAATCCTCACTAGGTTGCACTTACCTTTATTATGTTACTTCTTCATTTTAAGTCATATAAGTTATGGTTACTGAATATTGAAACATTTATTATCAGGATGATCAGGATATGCCCTGCCAGGAGCTTCCCCGACCTCTCGCCAGCTTCTGGGGATCCAGCAGCAGATGCCGTGACAAGCTGTAGAGCTTATTTATAGAAAGAATAAAATGGAAGTGGAATTCGCCGCGCGCAGCCTCCGCATGTTGTCCCATCGGTTTCATATTTCTTCCCATTTATCACTTTCTGGTAAATAAAACGCTTCACAAGTCCACAAAGAGGTCGTAAAATAAATACCGGGATAAATATTCAGCTTTATTGGTCTTGAAAAGGATTCTGTCTCTGGCTCAGTTCAAAGCAAACCTTCAACAGGGGTCTGTGGCTGGAGAAATGCCAGCGTTGACATAGCTGAGTTACTTCAAAGTGTGTTGCCTGGCTGTCATGATGCTAGGCAATATGTGAGGCTATAAGAAGGAACTGGTGTGCAAATAAAGATGTAAAGTGGACTTTCCTCAAACTCCAAAATCCCTCAGGGTAAATTCAACTCTCACCCTGGTTCCATGTTTATGTAGGTTCTTGAGAAAGAAAGTTCCCGTGGGCCCCTTTGTGCGGTGTCACATCTAGAGATGAGTGAACTGATCCTAATGAATCAGAATTTGCTCTGAATTTCAGGCCAGATTCTTGGTGGTTGGGCAAGAGGAAGGGATCCAGCCAGCTCTGGTGGGTGTGCAGTGTGCCTGGCGGGTGTCTCCAGCTTTCCACGGGTGGTGGCGGCAGCTCTTGTGGGCGGATGGCTTAGCTGTAGTGATTGGCTCCAGCAAATGGGAAGGTGGCATAGCTGTAAAGCAGGCGGTATCTCCAGTGAGCAGGCAGGTTGCTCCGGTACCAGCTTTCTAGGGGCAGAAACAGAAGCTCCAGCAGGCAGATGGTTCTGACATGCTTGGCTCCAGCAGGCTAATGGGTGGTGTCTCCATTGGGCAGGTGGCTCCATCCTCTGGTTGTCCAGAGGGTGGGACACCCATGCCGGCTGCTGAACATTGCCTAGCGAGGCAGCTGGTGAGGTTTTTTTTTAGTTATTCATTCAAATTCAACCTGGATCAAACTGAATTTCCTGGAGAAGTTCGTAGAATCATCAGAATCAAACTTTAAGAAAATTTGCTCATCTCTAGTCACAGCACATGCCACGTTATATCATCTTCACTGCCACTGTTGTGTTCTGCTCTGCCACTAATCAGCATCTGATCCTCACTGCTACAAATTTTTATTTATGTAGTCTAGTATGCAGGGGACACCTATACCAGTTATCACGTTGTGGTGGGCAGCAGGCAACCTGCCAGAACTGGCTGATTTCACCCAGATCTTGTCAAAATCTGTAATGGGGCAAACCTAGCCTGGGCCTGGATCCATAGGACATCACTAGGCACATAGGGATGAGAGTCAGTAAGCATGATATTGCAAAACTATAATGAAGAGAATAAATGTAAACAAAAGATAAGAGCGGCAAATCTGGTTTCGGAAAGACCAAAGAGAGAAAAATAAACCCTTAAATGTTCTTTAGCTACATACAGTAAACAGTAATATATACAAACCCAAATATGTAGCCCCCCCCCCCCCCCCCCCCCCCGAAAAGCAGGGCATCTACAAAGGAGAATGAGGAGAAAAGAAATTTACTATCCATCTTCTTTCGGTATTCACAGAGGAACTTGATATGACAGGTGAAATGCAAAGATTTAACCTAAACTACCTATTAAATGTCACTTTTTTAACCAAGGAAGAAGTGCAGCACCTTTTCAAACAGATTACAATCGACAAATTTCCAGGACCTGATGACGTTCATCCCTGTCTTTTAAGTGAATTATATACAGTAATAGACAAACAGGGTCTAAAGGGGAACCTGGCAATTACAGACCGGTAAGCTTAAGATCTGGGATGGGCAAGCTGTTTGAAGGTTTTCTAAGGGATGTTATCCTGCAGTATCTTGGTGAAAATGACCTTATTACTCCTTATCAGCATGAATTTATGAGTAATCGCTCCTGCCAGACAAACCTCATCAGCTTTTATAAGGAAGTAGGTTCAAGACTAAATCAGGGGGAATCATTGGATGTCATATATCTTAACGTATCTAAAGCATTTGATACTGTGCCACATAAAAGACTGGTAAAAAAGGAGAATGCTTGGACTGGTTGTGTAAAGTATTTAAAGTGGATCAAAACTTGGGATTTCCACTAGCCCTTTTTGTCATAATGCACTTACCTTGCGTCTGGTCCGACAGCATCCTCGGTCGGCCACTCGGACGGCTTGCCAGGATCGCGGTCGCCAAGCAGCCAATGGCTTGGGCATTCCCCGCTCCTCTGATCATGCTCGCTCACGCAAGCACAGCTGAATTATGCCCTCCAGGGGTGCTGTAGGCAGTGCGCCCGCCGAAGTTTAGTTTAAAGGGCCAGTGAGCCCCAACAAAATGACCTAATTGTTAACGGAGCTATCAGCCCTTATGTTATTCAGGGATCGATGAGCCCAAAGCACTCCAGCCAATCCCCAGCACTCCAGCCCTATAAAGCTATTCCTTGCCATTCCGTCATCGCCGATGATAGTGTGCTGCTGGGAGCTATTGTTCTTGTGACTTGATTTCTTATTGTTACTGACCTAGTTTGCCTGAACACTCCGTGACCGTAGCCTGGACTGACCTTATCCCTTGTATCACAGGTCGCAATCTAAAGTATATCTCTCTGGCTTCTGACAGCTCAGGGAGGGGCTTTTATACTAGGAGTGTCCTGTGATATCACAGTATAAATGGAGCTCATTTGGGCATAAAGTGTAATTTTTCACAAAGAGTGCACACTCCTACAACCAGCTAAGAGAAAATAGATGGAAGGAGAAGAAGGAAGAGCAGGAGCACCACAAGGTCCCCCTCTGCACTTGCATGAAACCTGTTTGAGCATGTTTTGGGCGGGGGATGCTTAAACATTCTCTCATCTTTTCTCATTCTAGACTTTCTACCGAGCACTCAAGCAAATGTCAGTATCTCAAGCGATCTGTGAATGACAAGAAACTAATATCAGTGTCCTAATTACCTGCTTGCTGCTTCTACTTCTTGAACTGAGCGTACTTCCTTGCTAGCGATCCCATCATTCGTTATAATTAGCGGGATAACTCCATTAACGATATTCTGCCTGATCATTCTGGGTCATGAAACACGGAAAGTGTTTAGTCTTACCATGTGGTGTAAAACTAAGCCTTTCGATGTCGCCTTCCAGGAACACAGTGCAGGAGGGAGATGAATGTAGAAGACCTGGGGGGATTTAGAAGGGAATTATAAGGGATCTGGTCATTTATTTATTTATTTATTTCCTGTGCAGAGAAAAATCAGCCATGTGCATTTACCTCCCACTTGCCTGGAGCCTGTTTGTTCATCCCTGTAAATCTCATTACAAATTCCAATTACTCACCTGGTGCACCACACACTGACACTAGAGGGAGCAAGCTCCCACACACAGTATGCAAAGCGAGCTCATGATGGTAGTGTGCTCCCTCTAGTGGTAAGTGTGTAGTGGGCCAGCAGGTTTAACAGCACGCACTGAACACTAGAGGGAGCACACAATGCACTAAGCAGAGGGAGCTCATGATGGCCCCTGTGCTTCACCTAGTGGAAAGTGTGCAGCGTGTCTGCTGTGTGATACCACACACTCACCACTTGAGGGAGCACACTCCTACAACACAATAAGCAACGGGAGCTCATGGTGGCAGCATGCGCTCCATCTAGTGGTAAGTGTGCAGCTGTTGTAAATTTTAGAAACATAAGGGCGGCTCATGCAGGGCTTCCTGTTACTGTGCATTGTCATTTATGTCAGTTGAATCCAGGCAGCAGCATGGCTGAGCTGCTGGGGGAGGAAGCTCCAAAATGGCCCCTACCTTTCTTTTCCAACTGTGGCAGACTGTTGGTCCAGTTTAAGCTTTTCAAACAACCCAGACCCTCCCAATATGCCCCACATATATTCTGAGACCCCTCCAATGCCGACATATGCTATAAAAGTGTGATTCCAGCAGAATTTCAAATTTTTTGCTAAAGAATTCTGCTGCAGCAGTCCTGTAACTTACTCAACTCAGCAAAGCCAGGTCAATCCAGGAAATCAGTTAGGAATCATAGAGAATGCAGGAAACAGGAATAAACATAGCAATGCATGCAGCATACCTCCCAAATGTTCCTGATTTAAAAGGGACTGTCCCTCTTTAGAGTCCATGCCCTCCGTCCCTCATTGTTCTTTTTTGTCCTTCTTTGAGGTGTAACGTGCAGATCTGCATTAATAAATGATTTATTCTCCTATTCAAAGTGTTTATATTGTAACTGTTACAACCTATATCCTATCCATCCCTCAATGAGGGGGTGTGGCTTCATTTAACAATTGTCCTTCTTTCCCACAATAAAAAGGTGAAAGGTATGCATCTGTCATTTTAAATAGGGCTCTCAACAAAGCTGGGAGGGACATCTCAGAGCAGGAGTGAAGTCACTTCCGGTCCCCATGGGACCGAAGAAACCGGAAGTAAATGCAAGCCCAAGAGTTTACACTCTAGGCTTCGTGCACTTGCAGCCTTGCTTGTATTGTGCCGGACACCAGGTGGCGCTATTGAGCGGAAGATGAGGATCCTGGTTGTGTGCACATACCCGAGCGTGTACAGACAGTATCGGAGCCTGACAGAGGAGCGAGGAAGGTGGGGAGACCGACAATAATATAGCTGCTCTTTGTTCAGGGCCCACTATGAATTTTCTATGGGACCTTGTGAAACCTATGTACGCTACTGGCCCTGGATTTGCACCCACCTGTAAGTTATAATGGTGCTGAAAGCCCCTAAACTGGTGCTCCATTGCACCAATTATAATCTTGCATTCTGATAGAGGAAACATAACAAACACAACAAATAGTAGAAGCTAGTTATTGCTTATGGAGTCCCCCCTAGAGGCCAGTGTGTTGTGTGGCTGCAGATGCATTGCAACATGCTGAACACTAGAGGAAGCTCACTTTTACAGGAACTGAATGCATTTAGTGTCACACTAGTTTTAAATGTGCTGTATGACTGTGGGTGCAATGCAACATTTAGAAGATGAAGATGGCACAGGAAGCTCCAACCAGCGTTCAGTAGCAGAACAAAGTGAGAAAACCAAGCAAGCTGCCAACTACTCCTGTGCATGTGCACATACTAACCCAATGAACGGGCTTGGACAATGAGTACACCAGGTTCTTTGCGAACCAGAATGGTGTCACTACTTTAAATCTTTGGTGTTGGGAGTCTGCTGCGAGCCTCTTGCGGGAGCTGTATGTCTAGCAGAGACCAAATTAAAGCAGGAGATTACTTAGAGGCAATGAGGCACAGTGCAAGTAGTTATCCTGATTGCTATGTGCTGACGTGGCTGATGTAGCGTGAATTCAGCGGGGTAATGGCGTCCTCAATAGAATGACACATGAAACAAACTCTTTCGCCACATTTAAATCCATCTACTTAAGTCTATTTATGACCAATGAGAAGTCTCCTCATTTATATCTCTCCCTGCTTGATGGCTCGCGGGCTGGAAAACGAGGTTGATGAACTTACCGCAATAACGATTATTAACCCACCGATTAGCCTCCCCTCACCAGGTAGGAGCTCTCAGCAGCCATTAATATACTGGAAGCTCTATCATCCCATTCTTGTTAAACGGGGTAAATCCGAGTACATGGCGGCGACAGATTGTGACAAAGATCCACCAGTGAGATAATTGCATCAACACAAGAGCATTGGGAGGGAACAGGGATACTTCTTGGGCGCGCTCTGAATGTGGTGCTACCATACGATCCGTGAAAATGGAACTCAGCGGCAGCAGGAAAGATGGAATTTGGAGGAAAATGTTCTATATTGGAAACAGTTATTCTTATACCTATTCCAGGTTTTGTCCCATTATGTGCAACCCCGCGTTTTGCCCACTATGCTTCTTTCGCTGGCAGTCTCATGGCACATGTGCAGGCTCTCATATTAATGAGAACTGATGGGCTTTGGATCTGGGCTGAAGTTATAGTCAACATGGATCTTGGCGTTTCGGTTAGGTTCAGGCAACACTGGATACCAGCAAGATCCAGGTCAAATTATCCAGCATGCTACCAACAATGCTGGCAGGTGGCTTGGCAATTATTAGTACAAGTTCACAGGTTATGGTGGCTGTGAACTAAGCTACTGTATCTGGCATTCAGAATGCAATACGTATTGTCCCCGCTACAGCTCCTCGCTATTATTGAGCTGCAAGGAAACCTTAATGGCTTGCTAGCCAATAGCCACTCCCCTCCAGCCACTAAAGGGATGTCAGGGGTGCTGGCAGCTAGCCTGCCATTCAGGTCTCCTAACCCCTCATTACCATGTATGGATAGGTAAGATGAATGGAGGAAAGTCCGCTCCACAGACCTAAGAAAGCAATGTGCCGAAGATTGCAGGTGAAGTACTGTTACCATAGCAGGGGCATCCTCATTTCAGCTGATATTTGACCCTTAAGTCTTTTGCAGCCTGGTCAGGTTATATGGGCTTTGGCCAAAAAAAAACCCCTTTGGCCACCAGCTGTCATGTTGAACAAAAGAGAGGCATGCAAATGCACACTTGGTGATTAGTAATTCCAGATTTAGGCTATCTTTGGGGATTTTTGTGGAGAGGTATCCCAGGTTAGGATACCAGCTGTGCTATGGATTAACTGGAAGTCCGCTTTATTTGTAACACTAACAATTATTGTAACTGTTCTGTTGGAGATACAACAACCTCTAGCTTAGTCTATTGCTTGAGTGATTTTTGCTAGATTTTAATGCAGTTTACAGTTAGGACACTAGATGTTACCAATGCATACTTTAGTCTCTCTATGCATTTTTGGGTGTGTTATATTTCCTGTATATTCAACTCTGCTCTATGACTTTTCCTGTGTGTGTTATTCACCATGTTAAGGTGACATTCTTTTACTGCATTCATGTTCCAGTAAAGCCAGTTCCTGTTATACCACTAATGTCTATCTGGATTTGACTCCGTTGCACACAGCACTCACACTCTACAACAGTAACAAGTAAAGGAAAAAAGATCAATGGCTATTAAGGAGGACCTACAAACGTAAGCCTGTACCATTTGCACAAACCTCCATTCAGCACTTAAAGGGGGACTAAAGTCATAATAGACATTTACTTCCACGTTTCTGTGGTTAACACTGACATTTGTTTATAGCTGAAGGGTGGGCCCAAAGAATGATTTACTTTTGTGGGTTCTGAGAATGATTTCTCTTTATGGGCTCCAAGAATGATTTCCCCTGGTGAGCTCACAAATTATTTCCTGATGGGCTCAAGAACGATTTCCTCTGTTGGGCTCTAAGAAAGATTCCTGTGGTGGGCCCAAGAATCATTTCCTCTGGTGAGCCCCACAAATAATTTTCACTTTTTCCTCTGCTGGGACTTAAAGAGGAACAACAGACCTTTTCTATTGTTCCTCTCAGAACATCCCGCCCAATCTCATGCACATCTCATGCACTGCCTTTTGGATGTCGATGTTATCTAAAACGCCACCAATCTGCTGCATCTCTTGCCACTATCCCCCCCCCCACCTTAGCACTGAATGAAGTGAGCGACTCTATCCGCAACCTCTCTTCAAATCTCTTTGCGCCAAGTCTCATTGCAACCTATGTAATGACACTGCGAATGCACGAGATAGGAGAGTGACACAGTGTCTGAAAGCCGAAGGCTATCAGGATGGCGATGCCCTTCGGAAGACGGCTATGGAGCAGAGGAATGCCAACTTGTGACCTTAGAGGTAAAGTTTAAGGCAAAAGTAAAAAACAGAGGGGAGGTCAGGCAAACCAGGTTTGAAGAGTTTTTATTAACTCCCCAATACCTCCAGTGTTCCTCATTAAGAAGGATTTCCTAAGCTGAACTCTAAGAATTCAAAAAGTTTGTAGAACCGCGCTGAATTGTATTCACTATATCTTAAACATTTTTTTCTATAAAAATAAAAGTAAAATATCAAAGTCCTCAATGCAAGGAGAAAAAAAAACGAGTCGGTCAATAAGGACTCTCAATACAATAAACAAATCTCCGCGGGACAGTTCAAATAGCTTCAATCAAGTTCACCACGTGAATCTCCAGACTTTCAATTTAATGTGTATCCACCACCATGTGTATCCACACACCAAACACGTACCAGATAGGAGTTGAAAACAAGCCTTTCACTATATCATCATTTGTTTCCTTCTCGGTTCATATCCTTGCAGCCAAAGGGATAACCTCTCTTTATATCATTAAAATATTCCTTGCTTGCACTCAATCATCAATAGATTTATTTAAAAAAAGGACGTTCCTCATTTACTTAGGTTTAACACGAAAGATAAAATATATGACCGCACATAGCGTAATACAGTAAACACCGATTTCTGTGCGCAAAATATAAAATCTTCTTACCAGAATATTACCATATACAAGCGTTGTATTAAAATGTTATTAAAAAGGATCTTGATTATGGAAACATCATTCCTCCATTATACCCCTTCAGTGCTTATTAAGCATACCCAACAGCACGGCGCGTGTATCTCCAAGTCCTAGGCCTCCGGGCTCGGCAAGCGTCGGCTATTTTCGAGGGTTACGTGATCTGACTTAGGCTCCGCCCAACGTGTTTTGTCACTCTGACTTACTCATAGGCGCACAGAGCGCAGCCAAGGAATTATCTTTATAAACTCGTGTCTAAATAATTAACTATTTGCACGCCAGGTGCCAGCGTGGATAGTCAATAAAGCAATCATTAATAAACTATATTGCATTACAATTATGGTTTTAAAATTTATTGATTTTGGGGAATGAAGTTTTCATCATCACTCCTTATGAAGTTGACAATATATTAACTTAACCATCAACAACAACTATATCATACAAATTAGCGCATGTAATTATACTTATTAAAATAAGCCTCTATTACTGCAGTTCAGTTCATCAACCTATAATTAACTTTATCATTTATATACAGCAATTCCAAAAAGTATAAAAATACTCTAAGCATATTATATACATTTTATTTGGTTTTTACAATGCAACAGAGATATTTATTTTCCAACAGCGGGCCAATTTATTCCCGTCTTCGTTTAAAGTCAATCAAACATGAGGTTTTGTATTCAATTGTTACAATAGCTTTATATGCTACAAAAGGAAAATATCTCTGTGGCAAGTATTACATTATTTAAACATACAATCCTTTCCTTTAAAAAAAAGATAAAAATTAATATATAATCACGAACAATAAAAATAGATCTATACCTATTGATTACATGTAATTGGATCAAATGATTTATTTTATGAAGCAATTTATATCAAATTCAACGTTTAATCCCCTAGGTTGCATTGAATCTAAAGTGTATATCCATTTGGATTCTAGTTTTGACAATTCGTTAATCATATCTTCTCCTACTCTAAGAATAGTGGGCCACAGAATGATTTTCTCTTGTGGGTTCAAGGTACTCCAGTCAACATTGCTCCTGCCAACCTATAACTGCCCTTTTGCCCTAGAGCCTATATCTAGCCTTATTCCATAAAAAGGCTACTCCTGACGTTTTTGTGCATTTTTGACTAGTATAGCTGTTGTCAATGTTAGGCTGTGGGATCTGATCTCAAGACCAGGTACTGTAGATTTAACAAGCCAGAATAGAAGGTCTGCAGGGCCAGAAAGAGAGAATTGCAGTTTATGCTTTTAGCCCAGAAATTGTAAGGAAAAAGTGTTTCTCGAAAACGTTGTTGTGATGGAACATATCCAAAATTGCAACATGTGTTTGAATTGTACCTCTTACTCCAAATTGGAACAGAAATATTAAAGGAATAAAGTATGTACTGAAGTTCAATTTAATTGTAATTGTCAGCTTTAAAGTGTGTTTGTATTCACCTTTCTAGTAAAGAGAAAATTATATATTCTTTTGTATTATTTTTTTAAGCAGTTGGCAGGGCAATCCAGGCAGGCTGAATGCAGCAAGCCCCTGTGAGCCATCATTCAGCACCACAGTAAAATTATAGCCTGATAAACCTTCATTCAAGGAGAATTCATCTTGACGCTCATGTATTCTCTGCCTAATAAAGTGCTTCAAGATGGCAGTCATTATCCAAACAATTATCCAACTGGATGGTCGGAGCATTATCCGAACTGCTCATCCAACCCTAATGGAATCTCCTTGCAGATGATTGCTACATATCGCCTTATCATGACGCTAATGGGTGTAATGCCTTTTAATCTCAGTGTATGGGAGCAAATCAGGTTACTGTCTCATTTCAAATGACTCTATTTGTGTTGCATTTATCATTGACTACTGGATGAGATTATTTGACCTACATGATGTTGGCTCAGTGAGGCGGTAAAAGATCTAAGATCAAAGCCAGTGGAATGTATGACATTATTCATAGCCTGGGTCAGTTACCAGTCCCATTTCATGTACATTAATTGCATAGATGACCTCTAGGCAAGCCCTTACTAGGCAGGTCAACAAAACACATCTACCTAATAATTCCCTAAGCCACCTCCAACTAGAGCATACTATCTGCAGGAACTGGGGCCAGAATGACTTACGGGGCCTATGACCGGCCCACAAACTAGTGAGCTCTGCCCCTCTTTGCTTCCCGAGAGTAAGTATCAACTGAGGCTATAATCATTGGCAGGGATCAATATGGCAAATATACTGATGCTTTATTATCGTAGGAGCAGATGCTGTTAAATGGCTATTGTCACACCACTGCTAAAATGCTGATGCTATACAGTAACATAGTAATAAAACATCTAGGCTGGTGGGTAGGGTGTAGAGGGTCAGTGCAAGCTTAGAGGGGTTCGGGAGATAACTGAAGGACAGTGAGTGAAGGGAATCTTACAAAAAGAGTAAGTAAATCCTAGTACAGGCTCTAGATAGGTGGGCTATTCTGGCCCAGTTGGCCCCAAGCAAGGGAAGGCCTACTGGCAACTTGTTCTCCCTATAACCAGTCACTCCAGTACTGATTAAATCCCTATAAAAGTAAAGAAAATTAATTGCATAGTTTTAACATGCACAGTGTGTGTTTTCTCTGTACAGAAGCAACTCACAGTGCTATATATTTGGATGGAAGTTTAAAATATTGGGCAGCATTATATCTCCCTCCTGCTGTGACTGTAACAAACAACATGAGTCATTCTGAAAAGCCTGCCAGCATCCTGGTAAAAGATACATTGGGTAACATTGTTATAGCCAAGTAGCAGCTGATGTATCATAAATGTTTCTATTGTAATCAGGTGTGATACACTGTAAAGCAGCCAGGAGCCTGCTATTGAAATGTAAAAAGCTCATAGCCGGTCTTCTGTGATGTGTGTATCTGAGCTGCTGTGATGGAGAGAACACTGGGAGAATTGCCTCCTCTGTACATATATTTATGCTTTTGGGAAAAGGATTCGACAGTGAGATATCAATCTTTGCAGATTAAACTGTGTAAAGTAACTAACACAAAATAGGAATGCATATGATTACAAATGGATATTGATAAATTGGAAATACAAGCACAAAATGGGAAAGGTTGTTTCGGATGAGTTTCGGATGTGAGGGGAAGGAACAATTGATGTCATGAAGAAATATTACATTGGAAATTGCTGGGTAAAACTACAATATAAAATAACTTTTTAGGGGTTTTACACAGCAGCTGCCAAGGCAATAATGTGGTGCATCAAAAAAGGGAAAAGATGCACATGACCAGAGCGTTATTCTACCACTATATGCTGTAGTCACTGGCCAGACCAAATTTATTGGTCACATATACATCAAATGTTTTGTCCGAATGCTCCAGATCAGCAAACACAATACAGTGCATAGAAACAAGGAAAGGATATCTTACATTATATTTAATATTACATGCAGCCTAATATGTCCAAAGTCAGTGGAATATCTACTCAGTTTCTTTGGCATAGTTCTTCGGGGGGGGGGGGGGGCAGGACCAGTGGTGGGACAGGTTGGATAGGGGCTTTGGTGTCGACATAGCTGAGCAGCCTGACAGCCCGAGCATGCTCCTCATCCTCTCTGTGGTAGCTCTCAGTGCACTTCAGTTTTGTGACAAGAAGTTTAAAGTCTATTAGGTGCATAAGGTCATAGAGACGCTGGCGATGTGACTGGACCAAGATAAGGCTTGCGAGGGGTATACTACAAGGTACTTGAACTCACTCACTCAATCGACAGTGGTGTTGTTTATTACAAGGGGTAGAAATCGCTACTCTCATGATTTACTAAAATCTGTGATCATCTATTTTGTTTTGCTGATGTTTAGTTGGAGGTGATTACCAAGACCTCTTTGTTGTCAGTGATCAGCCCTGCCACCGCGGTGTCGTAAGCAAATTTGATGAAGGTGGTGGAGCTCGAGGTGGCCACACAGTCGTATGTGTACAGAATGTATAGAAGAGGGCACAGCACGCAACCTTGCAGGGTCCCTGTGCTTAGTATGAAAGAATCCGAAACCCAATTCCCTACATTGACCACTTGCGGTCTGTCTATTAGAAAATATGTAATCCAGCCTACGAGAGAGGCCCTAAGGCCTAGCTGCTCCAGTTTGTTGACAGCTGAAAGAATTATTGTATCTAAGGCTGAACTGTAATCCACGAACAATAGCCTAATGTACCTTCCTCCCTCACTGTCCAGGTGTGATAGAATCATCTGCAGCAGGTGGCAGATTGTATCATCAGTGGATCAGAGGTAGGCAAATTGCAGGGGATCTAGAGTATCAGAGAGTGACGAGATGATGCCTTCTCTACCAGCTTTTGAAAACACTTCATCACCACTTGGTGATTTTAGTTGTGACAGGAAGTTTGGGGTTTCTTTGGTACAGGAACAGTTACTGATTGTTAGAATCAGGATGGTATCACCAAGTTCTTTAAGGAATTATTAAATGCTTTGGTGAATAACTGGGCAAGCTGATCAGCTCATTCCTTAAGGACCTGTCCTGGTGTTCCATCAGGTCTGGCAGCCTTCTTCATGTTTCCTCTGCTTAAGGCCACTTTACTTTGTGCTCTGGAAGTACTAGAGCATCCTCCTCTGTGTTACCTTGATGCCCACTGGTGCCAGCAGTGGAGCAGTTAGTAGATCTTGCTTATCAATCTGGGCATAGTTGCTGTTAAGCTCATTGGCTAGTGACGCGTCTGCTCCTGCATTGAATTTAGGCGAAGGGGGGGGGGCTTTTGTGATTGATCTTATCTTTTGCCACATGCTTCTCGGATCACATTGGTTGAATTGTATCTGTATCTGTGCTTTGTTCTGACCACCCCCCATTCCTCATAGGAAGCTTTGTTGTACTCCTCCATATTTCCAGAGGTGAGCCCTGCATTGAATGCAGCCATGCATGCTTTTAGGGCCTTACAGATGCTATTGTGTACCCAAGGTTTCTGGTTGTGGAGAGACCTTATCATGACCTTAGGGGCTCTACTAGTCCATGTCCATGAGTGTGTCAGTGATCCCCGAGGATTTGGCTTACCAGCGTGACACCTCTGTTATTGATGGGGGCTTTTGTTTCAATTGCTGTATTTGGGTGTCAGGAACCGCTTACCTGATCCCCGTTCCAGCGACGTCTCCAGGCGGCCAGCTGCAGCTGTCACTGTGCGGCGGCCGCGCCGAGCGGCGTCGGCTCGAGCAGCGTCGGCTCGAGCGGCGCCCAGCTCAGCCACGCCCCCCGCTTCCTCCTCCAGGAGTCCTCCAGTGTCTATTATGCCCTCCGGCGGCGCTGTGCGGCGCGCACCCGCCGGAGGATGCTCTGCAGCCAATTACCCTTGGAATCCTATGTGCTCCAATCAGTACACTGCTTCCTTCAGACCTGTTCCTATAAAGGCAATTCCCTCTCAGTTGTGAATTGCCTGTGATAGCGCTCAGAACCCTGTGTTACCTACTCCTGTGAAGTCTAGCCTGTTGCCGATTTGATTGTACGACCATTCTCGATCCTGAATCCTTGTTGCCGACCTCTGCCTGAATTGACGCCTCTCGATCCTGAATCCTTGTTGCCGACCTTTGCCTGAACTGACGCTTCTAGATCCTGATCCCCAGTTGCTGACCTCTGCCTGAACCCCGACTACGTCTTGCCTGACCCCTGGTGCCGCTACGATCTCTGCCTTCCCGTTATCGACCTATTGCCTGTCTCTGGACTTCCGTCACTCACGCTCTTGCTATTGGTTCTCCAGTCCTCCCACATATAAGCTTACATCCTTTGAGCCATTAAGTCCTGGGGGCAACCGATCCCGGGTAGGCGTATCTTGCGTCCCGCCAAGCGGGGGCTCCTACAGGTGAAGCTGGCTGTGGAGATTGGGGGTTGTGAGCTTATTAAGAGGGCTGGAGTTACCCCGAGCGTGACATTATCACAGGCCCAAAAAATGGATGACCTGGTACAGCAGGTGCAAGCTATGGCCACAGCGATCAACCAACTCGCTCAAAGAGTGGCCACTCAGGAATCTCGTCAAGTGCCAACTTCCTCTGTACCACCTCATTTCTCCGAACCTAAGATTCCACTGCCTGAGAAATTTTTTGGAGAACGAGCAAAATTTTCCAATTTCAAGAACGCCTGCGAACTATATTTTAAGTTAAGACCTATCTCCTCTGGCACAGAGGTCCAACGAGTAGGCCTAGTCATTTCCTTGCTTCAAGGAGACCCACAGTCCTGGGCCTTTAGTTTACCGTCCCATGACATTGCTCTACAATCAGTGACTGCCTTCTTCAATGCTATGGGCGTTTTATACGCCGATCCAGATATACAGTCTACCGCAGAGAATAGGCTTCGGGCCTTAAAACAAGGACGGAATTCGGCTGAAGACTACTGTGCTGAATTCCGCCGCTGGGCTATCGAAGCTAGGTGGAACGATCCAGCTTTGTGTAGTCAGTTCAGGGTGGGACTGTCGGATAGCATCAAGGATGCCTTAGTCAATTTTCCCCCGCCAGCGGACCTAGATCAATTAATGCAGGTCTCCATTAAAATAGACCGACGTCTTAGAGAAAGGGCCAGGGAGAGAGTCGGGGCTCCCACGTCCTTTAGACCAGTCCAGAGTCATAGATCCCCAGTTCCCCGTGGAGAAAATACCTCATCATCTTCCCAGGAAGAACCTATGCAATTAGGGAGAACCCGCTTATCCCAAGAGGAGAAACAGCGTAGGCGATCCGAGGGGTTATGCCTGTATTGCGGGAATTCTGGTCATTTTGCAGGGTCCTGTCCCAACAAGGGGAAACCGGCGGAAAACTTCCGCACCCAGACCAGGTAGAGAGTACTGATCTGGGTGAGTCAGTTTGTAACTCTCGCCAGAATAAGATGCTTGTACCTATTGATTTGTTTTGGGGGTCCTCTAAGCAGACAGTTTCCGCCTTCATAGACAGTGGTGCGGCTGGAAACTTTTTGGACAGGAGCATGATCTCCACCTTAGGGATCCCTGTAGTTCCTCTTGAAAGATCCCTACAAGTTTTAGCTATCAATGGAAAGGCAATCCAGGGAGGTCCTATAAATACCAAGACCCCACCTCTCAGACTAATTGTCGGCTCTTCTCACTCTGAATTCTTAGAATTCTTTATTTTTGATTGTCCGGAAACTCCGGTGGTTTTGGGATACCCCTGGTTGCAACTCCATAACCCGGTGTTAGATTGGCGGGCTGGGGAGTTGGTCAAGTGGAGTGACCACTGTAAAGGTCACTATTTTAATACAGGCCTCAGAAGCGTTCAAGTCTTACCACAGGAATTACCTCAGCCATACGCTGATTGGATCGATGTATTCTCTGAACGCTCTGCTGATACTCTTCCTCCACATCGGTCCTATGACTGCCCCATTGACTTGCTGCCTGGCACAATTCCCCCGAGGGGAAAGATTTATAACCTTACCCTGCCCGAGGAGCAAGCAATGAGGGAGTATATTACCGAAAATCTTAGGAAAGGATTTATCCGTCCCTCTACCTCGCCTGCTGGGGCCGGGTTCTTTTTTGTAGAGAAAAAAGATGGTGGCTTGAGACCGTGCATAGATTATCGAGCCTTGAATAAGATCACTGTAAAAAAACGATACCCCTTACCCTTGATTGGGGATCTGTTCAATCAAGTCACAGGAGCTCGAATTTTCTCCAAATTGGATTTGAGAGGGGCTTACAATCTGATTCGCATCCGACAGGGGGACGAGTGGAAAACTGCATTTAATGTGAAGGATGGGCACTATGAGTACCTGGTCATGCCCTTCGGTCTTTGTAATGCGCCAGCCGTTTTCCAAGATTTTGTTAATGATATATTCAGGGAATATCTCGGTAGATTTGTAGTCATCTACTTGGATGATATTCTCATTTTTTCTAATTCTTTACCGGAGCACAGACACCATGTTAAGTTGGTGCTACAAAAATTAAGAGAGAACAACTTATTTGCTAAACTGTCTAAGTGTGTGTTTGAAGTCACTACAGTTCCCTTCCTAGGGTATGTTATTACCAACCAGGGTTTGGAGATGGACGCGGGGAAGGTTTCAGCAGTTCAGGATTGGGTCCAACCCAAAACTTTAAAGGAATTGCAACGTTTTCTAGGTTTTGCAAATTTTTATCGGCGTTTCATAAAAGGCTTTTCCCATGTTGTTGCACCCCTTACCAACCTTACCCGCAAGGGGGCTTTTACTGCTAACTGGTCCCCCTCTGCCTGTGAGGCCTTTCTAACCTTGAAACGGGCCTTTACTTCGGCACCTGTCTTAGTGCATCCAGATATTCATAAAGCTTTTATTATTGAAGTGGATGCTTCTGAGCTGGGAGTGGGTGCAGTTTTGTCACAATATTCTGGTAACCCTGAGCGTCTCCATCCATGCGCTTATTTTTCGCGTAAATTCAGTACCGCGGAACAAAATTATGATGTTGGCAATAGGGAACTATTAGCTATTAAACTGGCATTTGATGAATGGCGACACTGGTTGGAGGGTTCATTACATCCTATAACTGTGTATACTGATCATAAAAATCTCGAATACATAGGTTCTGCCAAGAGGCTGAACTCTCGTCAGGCACGTTGGGCATTATTCTTCTCGCGCTTCAATTTTATTATTACTTTCAAGCCGGGTGTAAAAAATACTAAAGCTGATGCTCTATCTCGCATGTTCGGTGAATGTAAGGATCGGGGTGATTCTGGTGAACCAATTTTACCCACAGGTTGTGTGGTGGGGGCGTTACTTCCTGATCTCTCCAATACCTTGGCGCCGTTTCAAGATGAATCTCCTAGTGATGTACCCTTGGGGTGCCAGTTTGTTCCGCCGCACCTGCGTTCGGATGTAATTCGCGAATTTCACGATGCCAAAACTGCTGGTCGGGTAACCGTAAGACGTTTATGCTTGCCCGTCGTCATGTATGGTGGCCTACCATGAGACGCAATATCACTGCCTTTATCGACGCTTGTGCTATTTGTGCTCGAAGTAAAGGAGTTCACAAGGCTCCTAGTGGCAGTTTGGTTCCTCTTGAAATTCCTGCTGAGCCATGGACCCATATTTCTATGGATTTTATTGTAGATTTGCCTCTCTCACATGGTAATACTGTCATTTGGGTGGTCGTAGATCGTTTCAGTAAGATGGCACATTTCGTTCCTTTGGCCAAACTTCCTTCTGCACCTGAGCTTTCGCGGCTGTTTACTTCGCATATTTTTCGTATTCATGGTATTCCGTCCAATATAGTCTCTGATCGGAGTGTTCAATTTACTTCCCGTTTTTGGAAACACTTCTGTTCGCGGTTGGGAATACAGATCTCTCTTTCTTCTGCCTACCATCCCCAGACTAATGGGCAGACGGAAAGAACTAATCAAACTTTGGAACAATACTTAAGGTGTTATGTTTCTGATGCCCAAGAACAATGGGCGGAATTTATTGATTTCGCCGAGTTTGCTTACAATAACGCGCCTAGTGAGAGTACCAAGGTATCTCCTTTTTATTGTAACTTAGGGAAAAATCCTAGAGCTTCTTCCCTTTCAGGGTCACCGTCCAATCTGCCGGCGTTGGAGGAGTGGCTTCAAGAACGGAAGAATATCTGGACACACGTTCAGGAGATTCTTAAGACCACTGGTTTGAGGTATAAGAAATTTGCCGACCGCCGCAGATCACAGGAACCTACTCTTCGAGTAGGCGATCTAGTTTGGGTCTCCACTAAAAATATTGCGCTCCGTCAGCCATCTAGCAAATTAGGTCCAAAATTTATTGGTCCTTTTCCAATCGTCAAGAAGTTGAATAATGTGTCTTTTAAAGTTCAACTCCCGCCAACGATGAAAATACCTAATTCCTTTCACGTTTCACTGTTAAAACCGGCGAAGAATGCTCCTCTTGCTGGTCCTGCACCAATTCTTCTTAATAATGAGCCCGAGTATGAAGTGAATAAGATCTTGGATTCACGTAAAGTGCGTAATTCTTTACAGTATTTGGTGGATTGGGTTGGCTATGGTCCGGAGGAAAGATGCTGGGTGGCAGCGAGGAATGTTCATGCCAAGGCTCTTGTAAGAAGGTTCCATCGTGACAATCCAGGGAAACCGGGTGAGGGTCCGGAGGCCCCTCGTGAAGGGGGGGGTAGTGTCAGGAACCGCTTACCTGATCCCCGTTCCAGCGACGTCTCCAGGCGGCCAGCTGCAGCTGTCACTGTGCGGCGGCCGCGCCGAGCGGCGTCGGCTCGAGCAGCGTCGGCTCGAGCGGCGCCCAGCTCAGCCACGCCCCCCGCTTCCTCCTCCAGGAGACGTGCTCGCGCGCGGCCGCGAGCACGTGTCTATTATGCCCTCCGGCGGCGCTGTGCGGCGCGCACCCGCCGGAGGATCAATTAAAGGGTTAATGAATCCTAGGGGATTGAGGGCTTCGCCCTCTTCTGCTCTGCAGCCAATTACCCTTGGAATCCTATGTGCTCCAATCAGTACACTGCTTCCTTCAGACCTGTTCCTATAAAGGCAATTCCCTCTCAGTTGTGAATTGCCTGTGATAGCGCTCAGAACCCTGTGTTACCTACTCCTGTGAAGTCTAGCCTGTTGCCGATTTGATTGTACGACCATTCTCGATCCTGAATCCTTGTTGCCGACCTCTGCCTGAATTGACGCCTCTCGATCCTGAATCCTTGTTGCCGACCTTTGCCTGAACTGACGCTTCTAGATCCTGATCCCCAGTTGCTGACCTCTGCCTGAACCCCGACTACGTCTTGCCTGACCCCTGGTGCCGCTACGATCTCTGCCTTCCCGTTATCGACCTATTGCCTGTCTCTGGACTTCCGTCACTCACGCTCTTGCTATTGGTTCTCCAGTCCTCCCACATATAAGCTTACATCCTTTGAGCCATTAAGTCCTGGGGGCAACCGATCCCGGGTAGGCGTATCTTGCGTCCCGGCAAGCGGGGGCTCCTACAGGTGAAGCTGGCTGTGGAGATTGGGGGTTGTGAGCTTATTAAGAGGGCTGGAGTTACCCCGAGCGTGACATTGGGTAGATGAAGCTGTGGCCCGATTTCCCGAACCCTGGGTGAAGTTGGCTTTTGTATCCATCTTTAAATAGTTAAATAATAAATAGTGATCCAGGATACTGCCGCTCCTAGTCGCCAAGTTGATGTGTTGGTGTAGATGTGGCATTATGTGTTTAAGCACTGTTGAAATCCCCAGCTACTGGGCACAAAGTCTGGGGGAAGCCCCAGATACAGTATTTTTTTCCTTTACAATAATAGTCCAGCCAAGTAACTGATTGGTGGTTGTCTGTCACCCTCCCACTTACTGGAGCCCTGCATTGAGCTGCCAGCGGCTGTGCTTGGTGGCCTATGTGCAGTAAGTGGCTGCGAGATTGGCAGCTCTGCACGCACCCATCGCTGTAGAGTTGCGGACGGCAGCTTTGCTGCTCTAGACTCTTCATCCTGCCCTGTGGTGGCTTTGGCTGCAGGTTTGAAAAAAATAAAAAAGCTTGCCCATGCCATGCCCAGGGGGGGGGGGGGGGACCCTACTGCTGCTGATATCTTTATTGCTGGCCCCGTGGATCGTCATACCAAAGACCAAAAAGCTTCCTGGCCCATAACCCAAAGGTAGGTGGGGGTCCCATTTGCAGAGGCCCCAGGGTGCACGCCTCTTGTGCCCTCCTCATAATCTGGCCCTTTATCCACATATGGATTATTCTGTACAGTTTTGGGCACCAGTGCATACGAAGGACATAACAGAGCTTGAACATGTTCGGAGTCAGGCAATTAAATTTATAAATGTAACAAGGGAGGCTGGAGTACTCAGAAAAAATGTCTAGTTAGATTTTTTAGTTTGTAAAAATACTGATTTACTGCAAAACGAAGACTGTAACTACAACACTGAGGCATGCACAATGGCTGGAAAAAAGATGCATCTTACACAGAAATAAGGGCGGAATCTTTACTGGTTGCCAGAGGAAATAGATAATATAGTAAATGAGTTTAAATTGAACCTAGATGCCTTTCTTCAGGGTTATAACATTTCCAGCTATGACAACTAGACCTCTGGACACAGATGACTGATCTCGAGTTTATTTATTTTTTTACAGGCTGAGCGAGGTGGTCTAAAGTCTTTTTTCAGCCTTATATACTATGTTACTATGTTGTCAAGGGTCAGTACATTTGTTCTATTTCATTGACAGTGGCTTCAGTCATAAGATAAGTGCTGGTACCCCTGTGTTAATGAGACAATTATGAAAGCAGCACTGAGAATAACTGAAGCGTATTTACTTTGTGGTCCTTGAACAATAATAAAATGGGATTTTGATTTTTAAATTATATTTGGGCGGTGCTGTTTTTGCTCTGGCGTAATTGGAGGGTTTGTGGGGTCCCTTCTCTGTTTAAATCACATATGTATATGGCCAGTGGAAGCACGCCCTAATTATAGTTGGTGCGGCCATACCCCCTTAAGTATTTACAATACTGCATACTTCTCTCTCCTAAAAAACACATTTTGGCTGATTTCCCTGTTTTGTGTGGGGTCCCACAATTAGCCCAGTGCACCAGGCATAGGAGGCTGTCCTCTAATTGCGGTGGTATACCTGCCAGTGGCACCAATGGAAAGACACTGAGCACCAAGCTCTTGCACACCCCAGGTGCCCGGGGGGAGGGTAGTTTATTAGGCAATATTAGGAGGATATATTTACAATATTCTGAGACTTGCAGACGTGTCTTCTGGGTAACACATTCCATAATTTGGAGTAGTCCTGGACCTTCACCTTGTTTAGACTCCTACAATTTTCTGACACTAGCATGTCTCATGGGTAACACATTCCCTACTTTACCTTACAGCTACATATGCACCATAGAGTGATCCCTCCTTCATCTTTATATCAACTTGATGGAGAGATAACTCACACATCCCAGTCAGTTGTGAGTTAGCTGTAAGCCATTCACATTGTAATACCTTGTGACTGCTATACAATGGGGGTTATTTAAGAATGGCTAGCGCCAGGTAGTGCTTCGTAGCGGCAGGTAGCGTCTGGTGAATGCCGGGCACTGTATGCAAAACCACATTTAAGAAAGCGAATCAGGTGAGTGCCTCTAAAAGCTCCATGTAGCATCACATGTATTACTAGAGGTTGCTCAGCGTATAGTGCCGGCGCTATAGGCGCCATGTAGTACTTGTTGCTCAGTGTCGCTCTCCCATACATTTCAATGAGGCTTTCATTTGGTTGTGTTAAAATTTGTGTGTTGCCATTTTTTTTTTTTTTTGCTCAAATCATTGACCTCTCCTGGCTGCAAATAAACACTTTTATACATTTTTTTTACTTTTTATATTTTTATGCAGAATTGTCATTAAAGGTCTGGCACTAAAGTGTTATTGTCCCAGTGTTAAAACAATGTCATTCCTTGTGTTTTTTCGCTTTGTTACTGGTAGATATGTGTTCAAAAACAGACTTTGATCTATGCTAGAGCACCCAGCTTTAGAGCGCCGACACTGTGTGTGTAGTTTTTTCTTAAGTATGGTGTTGAGTGCCAAGTCCCGGACGCACTGAGCTGGCGCTACCTATCGCTCGCTGCAGCGTAATACTGTTGTTAGAGCGCCCAAAACACATCACATTCATCAACAACTGCCAGGTTACTACAGCGACTGCAACGCTAGGTTACAGCACTCAATACCAAATTACAGCGTCTACAAGAGGTCACTCTAAGTGCCGCTATACAGGCGCTCATCTTGGAATACGTGGCGCTACTAGTGAATCAGCGTCATAGTATCATAACAAGATGCTGCATTTGTTACAATGTATAACTGGCACAAACCCTTTTGTTTACAGTGCAACACACATCAAGTAAGGTGACTGGTCTTTTACAATATAACAGCATAGCTTATGCTTGTTACATTGTATAGCAACAGGGAGAGAGTTTAAAAACTCCCAGCCTGAGTTTCATCACTCTCGTCTTCACCGGGCAGGAGAATGCCTATTACTACCCTCTCCTTCTGACAACCCCTATACTAGTTCACAAGGCTTGAGAGGCTGGCAAGTAAACTTTGGGAACAGTAAATAATAAGCCATTTCAAAGCATATGAAAACATTTAATTGTATGTAAATGCCTTATGTATTTTAGGCGAAACCAATTTCTTAGAGACATAGAAACATAGAAGGTTGACGGCAGAAGGAAACCATACGGTCCATCTAGTCTGCCCTTATGTGTATACTGTATGTACTCTTTATCTTAGGATAGATGTGTGCTTATCCCAGGCATGTTTAAATTCAGTGACTGTTGATTTCTCAACTACCTCTGCTGGAAGTTTGTTCCAAGCATCTACTACTCTTTCTGTAAAATAATATTTTCTAACATTGCTCCTGATCTTCCCCCCGACTAGCTTCAGGTTGTGCCCCCTTGTTCTATCATTAAGCTTCTTCTTAAAAACACTTCCCTCCTGAACCTTATTCAATCCTTTCACGTATTTAAAGGTCTCAATCATGTCCCCCCTCTCCCTTCTTTCCTCCAGACTGTACAAATTAAGTTCTTTAAGTCTCTCCTGATAAGTTTTAAGTTTAAGTCCTTCCACCATTTTCGTTGCCCGCCTTTGGACACGTTCTATTTGAATAATGTCTTTTTGCAGGTAAGGTCTCCAGAACTTCACACAGTATTCTAGCTGTGGCTTTACCAGGGCTCTATACAGCGGCATCACAACCTCCCTCTTCCTACTGGTGATGCCTCGAGCTATGCAGCCGAGCATCCTGCTTGCTTTTCCCACTGCCTGGCTACACTGTCCACTCATCTTGCAGCTATCAGTAATCAGTACCCCTAAATCTCTCTCCTCCGAGGTCCTGGCTAACACAGTGCTACCCATACGGTACTCAGAGCAGGGATTCCTTCTACCCAAGTGCATGATTTTACATTTAGAGAAATTAAAGTGTTTTGACACAGTTTTGACCATCTATCCAGTAAAGCTAAATCATTTTCCATGTTGCAGACACCTCCAGGAATATCCACCCTATTACTAACCTTTGTATCATCAGCCAACAGACAAACTTTTCCTACCAAGCCTTCTCCTATGTCACTTACAAATATATTAAAAAGAATGGGGCCCAGGACAGAGCCTTGCGGCACACCACTTGTAACTCGCCTTTGATTAGATTGCACACCATTTACAACAACGCTCTGATACCGATCCCTCAGCCAACTGGAAATCCACTGAACTATCCAGGGATTGAGTACTACCTTCAATAACTTATCTATGAGCTCCTTATGTGGTACATATTTGCTTTAATTTCTGGGTCATGGTTGAGCATGGAAGGACATATCATAGTGCAGCTTTATGCGACTTGAGTATGCTGTGCTGTGGTCAGAGACAGCTGTTGGATCATTGAAAAAAGGGCAACCTTTGGAGCCCTGCTACTACTGCAGGTAATAGGGGAGAGGCACATGGCATCAATATCAGGTCCACTGCTTGCTGGCTAATTATTGCCTTTGGGTTTAGAGTCCCTTTAATACCCCAAGGCTCTTGCAGCCTATTTTTGAGTTTCTATGTATCTGCTATATTAATTTGCAGGTCATTAGCACAGACCTCTTAAAATTCTATGAGCACTCTGCCCCCCCCCCCCTAAAAATAAAAGAAAGAAAATCCTCATCCTGGTGTATCCAGTCAGATAATGACTTGCTTTGTACGCCTTTTCTAAATTACCAGCTACCTGAAAGACTGAATAATCCGCATTGATTGTGCAATATAACAAGTCAGTGTGCGCTATTATGTCTGGGAGCAGATAACGGAATGTGCAGAAAGGGATACAAGCTGAAAGCAGAATATGCAGCTCACAATTCAGAATCCTTTCCGAAATGGTGTCATATGAGCTGTAATTATTGTGGTTAACAGCATTAATATTTCATAATATTCATGAGTTCCGGTAAGTCTGAGTATATGTAAGCTGGGACGTTTTTGTAGACTGTCTTGCTCCAATTGGGCCTCAGGAAGAAAGCTAGCGTTGGGCTTCTGATTCAGGCCTAAGCTAGATTCAACATGGATCTTTACCGTTTCGATCTGGTTTGCCCTATTCCGGATACCGACGAGATCCGGGTCAAATCATCCAGCATGCCGGCCACTACTACATGTAAACTGGTATAGGAGTCACTTTTGCCCCTTACTAGTTTACAAACAGTTAAAGAAAAATAAAGTTGTAAAATTAAAAATGAAGAACTCATCTTCGCCACGTCTTTCTTTATCGGGTGACGTCCTCTCAGACAAAAAAGATTGGTAACCCAGTGCTCAGAGGTTGAATGGCAAATGACAGCATGTTTTGATAAGTTGAGAAGACATGCCCCTGACCAGTCAGAAGAGGAAGAGCACAGCCCCGCAGAATACAGGAAGAGGAAGATGCAGATCGCTAAGTAAAGTATAAGTTAGAGTATTAAATGTATTTTTTTACTACTACTGTTGTAATGGTAAGGGGTCCAGACGACCACTGACCACCAGTTCACAGAGTAGGCGGGCATCCCTCTATTACCTGCACCCTCTCTTAGGTCCTGTACTGAAGGGCACAGGGTCTGGTTAAGTGGCCAGTCAGGGACGGGTCCTTTGGCCTCTGAGTCTTGGGTTACAAGCCCCATATGCCTGTTGCCCGGGCTGGTTTATTCCGGGAATGGGGGGGCATTGTTTTCTAATTACAAAAATGAGAAAACATTACAGCATATCTTTTTAATTGAATAAAACTTGGAGTAACCCCCTGGGGATAGCCTATGGAGAACACTTGTCACGGTGTATGGCTCGAGGGTTTGATGGCTAGTAGTCTTGACCCCAGGGCTAGTTAACCAAATGTAGTTCCTGCTGTATCCTAGTCAAGGCACCCACTACAGAAAGCAATGCCAGGGTTCGGATAAACAACGTTGCTTTTATTGCTGGAACAAGAGTCAAAATCAATGTCCTTTCCTCTGGATGCAACCAGGGTAACTTTAGTAAGTTTAAACAGCTTTAGTGATTGCTGATGCAGAGTGAGAGAGTCTATGCTGAAGCCTTAGGGCTGTAGAGATGCTGGGAGTAGTAGTACTATCAAGGGATGACATTAGAAGACTTTTAAAAGAGTTTACAGACCTGATCCAGTAGATTGAGCTTCCCACCGCAAGGCACAGGTAGAGACGACTTGAGTTACTTAACTTGAGAATTACTGAACATGAAGCTGCTCTCGTACACGGTGACCGCATAGAGGCGCGTGGACTACTAGCATGGAAGCTAGACTAGTTTTGGTCGCTGGCGGGTGACCCTCAAATTCCAGACGATCCGGACAGTAGGCTTCTTACACAATAAAGTTATCCTACTGAGGTAGAACTGTCCTGTGCACATCCTTGGGTGACTGGTTACAGGTGGAGATGAGTAGGAGAATCAGGCTGGCATAGGCCTAAGCCTGAAGTAGGTTTTCTGAAGAAAGCTGGAACACCTGCCGCCAGCACAGGGGCTGGAGCTGCTCCCCCTTCGCCCACCAGGGGCTGACTGGAGGGAACTGGCTCCCTCTGGCCTGCCATTCGTTGGAATCGTCAGGTGACAGAGGAGTCATAGACTTCACTTTGCATCAGCTAATTGACAGTTGGAGGAACCAATAAATAACATACAGTATGTGGCTTAGGCCTGACATGTAATACACTTCTTAACCACTGGGGGGAAACCTTTATACTTAAAACCTACGAATGCATGGCAAATGTGCATTAAGCACTGTGGTGCAATTATGACAAACCTTCAGCTGTAAGGCAGCTGTTGCAGCATTCAGTGCGGGCCACTGCATACACCCCCTGAAAAAGATGAGCCGTCCTCGGCGACAGTAAATGAACAATAACATATGAATAACCTCTTGGTAACTGGGTTAACTGGATTGGGAAGTGTCTCTGCAGCACGAGAGTTCTCTGTGGCAGTTAGACTAATGAATGAAGACTACTTTTTAAGAGACATGTAAAAGATATGGGAAGTATGTAGAAAAAAAAACACTATGGTACGTCACAGTAGAAACAACAAGAAGGTATGTAACACCTTGTGTAAAGATCCTTTTGGGCACCTAGGAGAAGACAGAGGGAAAATAATAAATACACTCATACATTGTGGGACGTCCCATTCATACCAACCATGCATTCAACTCAGACATCAGATAGACCATCTACACGAAAAGGTGCACCTGAGGAGGAAACAAGTTAAACACGTGTATGTGTACATATGTGTGGGGAACTACTCAGTAGCAATAGGTGAGACTACAGGTGCTACTCGCCCAGGCATGTAAGTGCCACTGCAGAATACCCTTTAGGAAAAATGATGGCTAGCATTACGAAAGTGTACTGGTTCCTGAGCCTGTTACTAGTAGCCATACGCAGTGGTCCAACGCCCCTTCTTCTTAGGGCGCGAGCTACCAACCCAGGGCCAGTCACTAGAAAATTACAGTTGGCCAGGACACATGAGACTATATACATGGTGAACAATACAACCTAAAGGCCACCTCTTTGAGAGGAAAAATGTGAGAGAACAGGGTAGGACCATAAAATGTGATCATGTGGTGGTAAGAGCAAAGTGTTGTGACGTACCTTGGAAAAACTTAGAACTGTAGGAAAAAAAAAACCCAACTAACATTTTGGAGACTAAGTGAGCAAACAAGAAAATTTTACTCTTTACCTTGAAGGATACGAAAAGACATTACTGAAAACAAAATACTTAGTGCAGAGTGGGAGTACAGTTTTCTGGCCTTTTGCTAAAATTACACACTTACTTAGTGCGGGCTCAGAAATAAAGTGACTTGAATGACTACTATGAGATATAAATATATATATGCGACTCAATACTCCAAGTGCAAAAATATGTAGATGCAGATAAAACTAAAAAACAAAATACACTTCCTGCTTAAAAGAGGGAGAGAAAAAAGACAAAGTACAGTACTTAGTGCAAAACTTGAGGTAGATACTTATGACGACAAACAGGAACGATGGCTCTTCATCAGATGCCGTGAAGTCACTGTATCCTGAGACTTTAGGTCCATACTGTATTAGAGAAGGAGACTTAAGTAGTTCTTGGCGGACCAGGCAAAATTTCTTAAACTCAGTTGCTAACGGTTACCAAAAATAGAACTGAAAACACAGTGGGAGAAAAAAACTTACGAGCATAAAATGTTAGTAGCCCTAAAAGAAAATGTTCACACTATAGGCATAAAAGTCCTTATGTCAACTGAAGATATGGCAGCTTGCCCAAAAAAAACAAAAAGAGAGAGCAAAAATAAGGTGGCCAACTGGGCCTAGTCACATGGCTGGTATGGCTTCTTAATAGTAGGGCCTGGAAGGACTCCAGGTGTCCACTCTTTCTTTTAGGGCGGACAGATCCACAGAATAACGTGGCAAGGACCTTCTGCGTACAGGAGTGTCGTTAGACGCAATGGTAAGGTTGATGCTGGGTGTCACTGTAGTGGTAGGAGAGATGACCGGAGCAATGTGATAAGTAACTGTAGGGTGAAAGTCAGCGACAGTAGCCACAGGTGCAGGAGTAGAAGATGATGGTTGCTTTACTGGGGCAGAAGGTGCAGCCTTGTTAGCTGAAACTGGCACAGGCGCGGAGGTAGCTGGTTGTAGTTCATCTATAGGAGGAGACGCTATTTTGGAAGGCACATTAGGTGGGATGAGAGGTCCCAGTGGTTTGAAGATTTCCCAGTCTTCTTCCCAGTTTTCTGATGGAGCAGGTAGGAAAGGCCTCTGGACAGGGTTTTTAGGGCGAGTAACAGCTGCTGCCCATGGTCCCTTTGGAGAACCCACTAAGGTGTACTCTACAATCTCAGAAGGCTGCAAGTTGTGCAGGTATACTGGTGTGTAGTCCCTCATAACGGCCCTGCGATTGACCAACACTAACTGTCCATTATAGGAGTCCATAATTAGACCGTACCCACGCTGACGGTCGAACTTGGTAACTGTCCCTCGTCTCCTTTCTAGCGGAGGGTCTCCTGGCCTAGGCCTTTCTAGCCGCCGGATAAAGTCTCTTTCAGAAGTGGCTGAGGATTCCACAAATGGGGTATGAGGATGACCCCACAAGTCACGGTAGGTGATAAAGGGTGCTCTCGGTTTAGAGGTTACAGGTGTGCTAGACCCAGTAGTGCAGGGGTTAACAGGACTCGTCCTGGTGGTTACTGATGAGGTTGCCCCACTAGCCCTTTCCACCATGGCTTGGTACTTGGCAGGCTTCATGTGGACAATAGCTGGCTCTACAGGTGCAGGAGGACTCACAGGGGCTGCTATAGGCTTGGCAGTCGAAGTAACAGTGGCATCGGCCATAGTGTTTTTAATCAGTGCCCGTTGTATCTCCTCAGCTATCTTTACAATGGTGGGCTCATCTCCGTAGAGCCACTGAGGCAGTGGTGGCGAGGGGCACCCAGGAGGCCGTCCCTTAACCGGCATAGGGGTCAGAAGATGGCGGTTAGCCCAGTCTCTGGAGGGAACAGTGGCAGCCCTAGTAGCAGGGGCCGCAGGGACTGATGGCGGCGATAGCCGCTGCTCACTCACCGCTCCGTCGTCGGAAGAAGTGACGTCGGTATCGGAGAAGGCATAGGATTCTTCATCTCGGTGGCGGCCAGGCGGTGACGCGCTGAGGGAGCTCTCTGGAGACGCAGGTGAGCTGACGGCCGTAGGCGATCCTTCCTCTGGAGCGATTGGCAGGGGCGAGCTAGCCCTGGAGGGTACCGCGGTGGCAGGAGGTGATCCGGCCCAGCTGTCGTCGCTGTCCTCGGGCAGCGGAGTCTGCAAGCAGGTAAGATCCGTCGGCGGGATGGCGCAGGTGGGCTCCGGTGGCGCTGCAGCGAGACAGGGTTGCGCAGCGGTCGCCATCTTGCTCAGCTTTCGCGCGCTTTCCAACCAGGAGGAGAAGGAGGAGGACCCAGGCAGCAAACTCCACCCCCTCGGTCTGCCCAGAGAGGAGAATTAGCCAATCAGGAGTCCCTGCAGTAAAGTCTATGGAGGGCTTAGTTTCCCGCGCATCGGCAGCGGTGAAATTAACTCCTTCAGGCCCAGGATGTTGCGCAGCATGAAATTCTAGTGCGGTTGCCCCTAGCAACGAGCAGAAAATGTCCTCCAAATTAGTTGAAAACATAGGAAAATCATCAGGCACACTTGTAAATCCCTTAGTTGGCTTTATAGTGCAATATCTTGTCAAAGTCCAACAATATAGTAGAAAATCAAAATGGCACAGAGGTGAAATCCTGTTCGTGACGCCAAAACTTTTGAGTAACCCCCTGGGGATAGCCTATGGAGAACACTTGTCACGGTGTATGGCTCGAGGGTTTGATGGCTAGTAGTCTTGACCCCAGGTCTAGTTAACCAAATGTAGTTCCCGCTGTATCCTAGTCAAGGCACCCACTACAGAAAGCAATGCCAGGGTTCGGATAAACAACGTTGCTTTTATTGCTGGAACAAGAGTCAAAATCAATGTCCTTTCCTCTGGATGCAACCAGGGTAACTTTAGTAAGTTTAAACAGCTTTAGTGATTGCTGATGCAGAGTGAGAGAGTCTATGCTGAAGCCTTAGGGCTGTAGAGATGCTGGGAGTAGTAGTACTATCAAGGGATGACATTAGAAGACTTTTAAAAGAGTTTACAGACCTGATCCAGTAGATTGAGCTTCCCACCGCAAGGCACAGGTAGAGACGACTTGAGTTACTTAACTTGAGAATTACTGAACATGAAGCTGCTCTCGTACACGGTGACCGCATAGAGGCGCGTGGACTACTAGCATGGAAGCTAGACTAGTTTTGGTCGCTGGCGGGTGACCCTCAAATTCCAGACGATCCGGACAGTAGGCTTCTTACACAATAAAGTTATCCTACTGAGGTAGAACTGTCCTGTGCACATCCTTGGGTGACTGGTTACAGGTGGAGATGAGTAGGAGAATCAGGCTGGCATAGGCCTAAGCCTGAAGTAGGTTTTCTGAAGAAAGCTGGAACACCTGCCGCCAGCACAGGGGCTGGAGCTGCTCCCCCTTCGCCCACCAGGGGCTGACTGGAGGGAACTGGCTCCCTCTGGCCTGCCATTCGTTGGAATCGTCAGGTGACAGAGGAGTCATAGACTTCACTTTGCATCAGCTAATTGACAGTTGGAGGAACCAATAAATAACATACAGTATGTGGCTTAGGCCTGACATGTAATACACTTCTTAACCACTGGGGGGAAACCTTTATACTTAAAACCTACGAATGCATGGCAAATGTGCATTAAGCACTGTGGTGCAATTATGACAAACCTTCAGCTGTAAGGCAGCTGTTGCAGCATTCAGTGCGGGCCACTGCAAAACCATGCTAGCATTTATACCATGTTTTTTTTCATTAAATAAAGGAAATGCATGATTGTGACACGTACATTTTATTTCTGCTCTTGGCATGTCCACTTATAAACCTCCCAAAAACATTTTGCGTGTCATGTTACAAGCTTTTGAATCACCCAACTTCGTATCAGTAAGAGTTTTTCAGTATCTTGTTTTCCACTTCTTGCGGCTTTTATTTGCTTTTGCAAGATTATAAGCGGAAATGTGTTCTTGAGGTGAAAATGCATTAACACAATAAAGTGTGGTACACTTTTGTGTACTTTGCTGTGGCTAACTTAGTAGCATTGACGCAATGGCATCTCTGTAGGCAGGAGCCTACGTACCATAGAGGCAGGGGAGGCAGCTGTTACTGGGCCCTTGGGAGAAGGGGGGCCCATGCCAGCTGTCTCCCTCTACCTTGTAGCATCTGTGGCAAAAGTGCCAGTCTGGCATTACCCCAGTGTGCAGTGTTGGTGTGCCATCTGCTGAGAGTACCAGGGGCCAGATCTGTAGGTTCTGCAGGTTTTACCCCTGTTAACCCTGTTACCCCTGCTCTGTGCATGTAGCATTTGGGGAAACAGGGTTTGACATCTTAGTTCCACCCTGTGAAACCTACAGCCTGAGTTTCTGGTCCTTCCTGAAGACAGTGCACCAACACAGCATACCGTGGTAGCGGCTCAGGAAGAACCAGAAGTCACTGGGTCCCACGGTTGATGAACCAAGACCCACACTGCGCCAATACTTCCTAGAACTTAAATTAGACCACAGACCTGAATTTGGGATGCCCATGTATGAGTGAATCCCCACAATCATCCAAAATATGGCAAGCCATATTCACAGGCTCTCCTTCGATCAGCATTGTTTGCTGTGAAAATATATGCATGGCAAACAATTCTGAATTAATTGATCAGGTGCCTCCTGCAGGCCACTGCCTCAAGCTGTGCACACAATGCCACAGGAGGCAGCACACATTGGATGGGTCCTGGGAGTCTTTTCGGCTAGGGACGCGTTGTGGGTTTTGGTTCAATTTAATGCTGGGGGGGCACTTTGAGTTTTGCTTTGGGGCCCTGTAAAACCTATGTAAACCCCTGTCAGTAGACCTCCCAGCAGCCATAGATGGTAGGGCTCCAGGTGGTGTGAAGGTAAGAAGACACAGATGAGGCCAGAGGGAAGCGGAGCAGTGGTAGAAGCTGGTGGTGGGATAAGCGACAGAAGGAGACAGAGTTACTGTTGTGGCAGAGGCGTGCCTGCAGCAGCTCCTCATTGTCACGTCTATGGAAATCCATGTGAGGATAAGCAGGGGGTGCCCTAACATTAAGGTTGTTGGTGCTCAAAATTCTCTTATGGCAGAATTATATCTATAAATTGCTAGGCTATACCAACACCAGTTTCACCATCAACCAGATTCCTGAACAACACATGCTTCTTTCCTGTGGTTATCTTTTTGTATTGTCAGAGATTTCTGGTAAAACAAGACCTGGTTCCCTGATTTATTGTTTAGGATAGTGATCAGTGTTGGGGCAAGACAGAATATTGTCCAAATTCGTAATCTGTCCCGAGAAAATAGAAAATATTGCAATTATACCATATGACCCGATCCAAAACGGGGAGAAAATGTCTCTGCGTCTTATAGAGGGAATGTATACTCACCTTCCCCAGCACTCTTGTGCTGCTGATTGTCATCCTGCATCTGATCATCCTCTCGCAGCCCTGGTCCCTCCTGGAACACAGCAACGTGGGAGTGCCAGTAAGGTAAGTGGACAAGCCGGGGGTAACATTAAAAAACAAAACTCCCTAACTCACCTGATGTCCAGCGGTAGTTCAGGCACCAGGAGCCACCATCTTGTATTTTTTCCACAGAGGGGCTCCTTCCCTATGCTAGTGCCTATTATAGGTTTGGAGGGATCCTGCCCCACTGCCTATTAGAGGATTGAGGGGATTCTGCCCCACTGCCTATTATAGGATTGAGGGGATTCTTCCACACTGCCTATTATAGGGGATAGGTGGGGTTCTGCCACAATGCTTGTTATAGGGGATGGGGCGGATATTTTGCACACTGCCTGTTATCGAGTGAGTCTGTGGGGTTCTGCACTCTTCCTGTTAAAGGGGTTTGGGGGGAGTTTGCACACTGCCTGTTATCGGGTGATTGGGGGATTCTTCCTAATAGCACACTATTTGGCTCAGTATATTCTTTTTCCTTCTCTAAATCCTAGGTGTGTCTTATGGAACAAAAAATACAGTATCTGAAAGAGGTAGAAGAAGAAAGAAAACTTTGACAGTAGCAAACTTCTGAATGTATGTCTTGACATATTTACGTAAATCATGAATTTTTTTACCTGCTATAGGTCTTCTAGAATTACACATTTTTTACCCCTGTGTACCCCTGTGTAGCTGTATCATCAACTGCTAACTGCCAGCCCGTAAATCTCATGTGGCTAGCATTTCCCTTTTAAGAGCTCAAAAATATAGGTCACCTCTGTCCAGGTGCCGGCACCGAGTCTCCTCATCCCATGGCGTCATCTTCAGTGGAGCAGAGAACACAGATTCCCTGCCATGCACTTGGCTTCCTTCAGTTCCCTTGTCACAAGAGGGTGGGGCCTTTAATACTCTATCATTAAAAAAAGGCCCTTTCTTGCAGGGGGAGTAAGTGGCAGAAGTCAGGGGCAGGGGACACTCTATTGACAAGTTTAATAAAGAACATGTGTGTGTGTGTGTGTGTGTTTACTCAAAGGAGCACTATAACAAAATTGTAATATTAAAAACCCATATAAAAATGTTGGCTAATGAGAAGAGGGGTCACTTATACACCCGAACTAAATAAAACTCCTGCCAAGCTTGTAGTTTTCTTCTCATGGTAGGAATAAAATCCAGGGGTGACAGTTTTAGTGTATCAGGGGTGACAGAACCTGTCACCCGATTTCCTCTTTCTTTCATTAAGAAAAATAATAAACAAGCCCGGCTGGCTATTTCTTGATGCTGGGTGTATAAGTGACCTCTCCTCCCACCATCCAGCATATTTATATGGATTTTTATCATTGGGCCATTATTTCACGATAGTACTCATTTAACCCTTTGTGAACTGTAACGGGTCCTTGAGAGCCCCTATACCAGTTCAAAATACCAAAGGGGGTGGCAAATCATAGGCATTAACGGTATTCGGATCAGGTGATGCATAACTGCCCCATATAGGCAAATTGTAATAAATCGTAATAGTGATGAACTTCTCCCCACAGGGTGGCACTCATTTCTAATAGCACGCAATTTACTTCCGCATTGAAAAAGTTAATTTCTATCACTTGCCTCACTTTTGAAGCTCTCTGACAACCTTTTGTTCTTCTGTCAAACCTCTTTTTTTAATGTTTATTAGCCGCTAATGCGTGGAATAGAATTTACAAGCAAGTGGCTGCTCGGTTGTTTTGAAGTAACACATTAAGGTGGAATAAGGTGAATATAGAGCTGCACGGTATTAGCGTTAATGAATTCTCCCAGGGATAATGATGGAAGTCTGACTTTCCGGGTGAAGGTTAATACTTTTTTACATTACAGGCTTATAAAGAGGGCCTCGTGCTGACTGCAGCAAATAAGAAATGAGATGCGCTTTTTGTTTTCTTCTCCTGTGGTATCCACCTAATGATTGTGCTAACCACTTATTTCCCAAAAGATGTACAGCCAATAACATCAATTTGGTGAGTAGTCCTTAGCTTGTGTCCACTGAGAAGGAAATCCCTTGTTAAACCAGTAGATGGATGATAGTGATAATAAATGCAGTGTGGGTGCAGCCATGTAGAAAATATTCTGTTTTGTGTGTGTGTGCTTTTTGTTACCTTTAATCCTTTGTGAACTGGTAAGGGGTCATTTAGACCCCTATACCAGTTTAAATGGCAGGAGGGGCTGGCAAGTCACCTGTTGGCGACTTGCCGAAACCTTATGCCCCATTACCTGCACCCCCAAATGCCAGGGGGATGCAGAAGAGCCCGCGGCCCATGTAGGCTATGCGGAGAGAGGGGGTATGGACAGCAGCTCGGGCTCTGCTCCCTAGTCTACGATCCCACATAACTTGTGTTTTTTTTAAAAGGCCCTTCTTCTATACATTTTTTAATAGCCCCTGGCATTTGGGGATGAAGGGTAATGGGGCATGCCAGCAGGTGACTTGCTGGCCCCTCCTCCCCTTTGAACAGGTCTGGCTCAAGGACCCCTTACCAGTTCAAAAAAAGGTTTGGTTTACAAAAAGCACACAACCATTAGGGAAAAGTCCCTTATTTAAATTTTCTTACACCAGTATTTACCTCCTTCCTTGCTATCTATCAACAGGAGGTGTCCTCACCTGTCCTGCACCACTCTCTGCTGAAGACAGTGGGGCATAGGACCTAATGTCTATGCCCGCACTGGGTTCCACCATCCACTGAGGAGGGGCTATTTATAAGGGAGGATACAGGTGACCGGAAAAGCCCTAAATGCCCCTTGTCACTCACAGTGATGCCAGCCACATGGCTCCTCACCTACAAGTAACCCCTCCTTGTGGCAGGGAGCGGTGCGCCCGGAAACCACTGCCAAGGTTTAGGTTTACAAATACAAATACTAGGAATACTTTATTGACCTCCAAGTAAGTACAGAATACATACAAGGAATGCTTTTTGGAAGGGAGGTACCCCATTAGAGCTATAACTATTAAATATATAAACATTAAACATATTTACATTTAAACATTAAACACATTACATTTATACATTTAAACATATTTACATATGATACTGGTGGTAACTCAGTGACATGGTGGAGTTCGCGGCAGGTTAATCAGTGATGATTATTCAGCGCCTTAACGGCTAGAGGAAAAAAACTATTTTTGTACCTGGAGGTTCTAGTCAAGCGCCAGGTACCTTCGTCCAGAGGGCAAGAGTTGGAAAAAAGAATGCCCTGGGTGTGTTGGGGGTCCTCAGCTATTTTTTTGCCTTTGAGCAGATTCTTCCCATGAATTGTTCCTCTAGGGATGGTAAGGGGCATCATATGACCCGCTCGGCAGTCCTAGTAATCCTCTTCAGCCTGCTCTTGTCTTTGGCTGTAGCCCCGCAATACCAGACCGTGAAGGAGGAGGTCAGAAGTGAGCCTATGGCACCATTGTAGAAGGTTTTTTGGATCTTTTTAGACATACCGTATCTTGCTAGTTGTCTCAAGAAGTATAGTCTCTGTTGGGCCTTCTTCAAGATGACAGTAGCTTGCATGCTCCTACGTGTTCACGGTGCAGAGATATTTTGTGCTGGTTAGCGATATTGACTTCTTCATCACCAATAGGAATGGGATGATGCGTTAGGTGGGAACACCTGAAGTCAATTATGAGTTCAACCGTTTTCTGGATGTTCAAGATAAGGTTGTTCTCTTCGCACCAGAATTCCAGGTTTTTTACTTGTGTTCGGTAGGAAGACTCATCGTTGTCGTTGATGAGGCCTACCAAGGTGGTATCATCTGCATAACTGATTATCTTGATAGACGGATCTGAGGATTTGAAGTCATTTGTGTAGATGGAAAAGAGAAGGGGAGACAGAACACATCCCTGTGGTGCACCTATATTTGTGGAACTGGAGGAGGAAATAAAGGGGCCCAGTTTGACTCTCTGGGTCCTGCTCCATGAGAAAGTTAATAATCCAACCAGATAAACTTGGTGAGATGCCCAGTGAAAGCATTTTTCCATGGAGAATTTGGGGATCAATGGTGTTGAAAGCAGATGAGAAATCCACAAATAGAAGTCTGGTGTATGAACTGGGTCGATCAACATGATCTAATGTGAGCTTGATTGCCAGATTGACCTCATCTTCTGCAGATCTGTTTGCTTTGTATGCAAACTGCAGTGGCCACTGGGGTCAGAGCAATGGGTCTATAGTCATTCAAGGCTGAAGCTGATGACGACTTTGGGACTGGAATGATAACTGAGTTTTCAGCGGAGCAAGTGAGTTTTTACTTTTTTATCTAAGGGAAAATGTTTTTTTACATAAATTTGGAGTGAATTCTAGTTCGAAAAAAAAACAGTTCACTCATCTCTAGTCTTGAGCTAAAGAACCTTGACAATATAAATAAATCAGTCTTTGTGGCACCTGATACTAAAGAAAAAATGTCTTTCCACAAGGAATAAATCCCAAGTGACTCAAATGCAGGTAAGGCTTAACATTGGTACACTGATACAACCACATTTTTAAAAATGTTGCTTTATACCGTGATACAAGCCAGCATAATGTTGTATAGATATGCATGTGCATTTGCTTAGTAATCCATTAAAAGCATAATGCTGAGGGTGTCTTTATAAAAGTTGATTAGAAATGGCCATTAATCAGGGTTGTCCCTTAAGAGATTATTTATTCAACTTTGTAAAACATTGTTTCCCTTTGCACTGACTGTATGAGCCAGCGGGGATATCACGTATGCGCGCTGCACAGTGCAAGACCATGCATCACCCATATTGATACGAGCTGCTCTCTGATCGCTAAGCATTATGGTACTGCAATTGCATGATATTTTATTAATCAAGCATCTCTTATTTTCTGCTGCCTTTCTTGTTAACAGTTTCTGAGGCTTTCTTGTATGTTGAGGTAAAAAAAAAGATTATTTTTGTGGCAAGGTTAATGCAACTGCACTGCATGGAAAGCGTAGAGAGGCAGTCGAAGATAACCAGTCATTTGACATCTCCAGAAGAGGATTAAGTGCAAAATATTGATCTGCATTGAGGGGAAGGCAATTGCTGACTCAGCTGAAAACAACTTGCTGGCACTGTAGAACAGCTTAGAAGTCACCCGTAATAACTGAAGATTTTATTTCATAATAAGGCTTTGCATTGCTGCTGTGGAGTTCTTTTTGATTCTAATCTTCAAGGCATGGAATTGAGCCACCCGCTTTGGGTTTCAGGTCGAAACGTATTGTATTGTATAGGGAGCACTCAAGACATCTACTGGGATACACGGACCTTCTTCAACAGACACGCAAGCCACCTGCAGTCCAAACAGGATTTTATTGTCAAGTTACACTCAAAATGATTGGCTGCGGTGCAGCTAGATCCTTCTCAAGGCCAGATTATGAGAGGGTTGCAAGGGGCTAGAGCCCTGGGGCCTCCACCACCTGCCCTCCACCAACCTGGTCTGGTTTTCAGTCAGGCCGTGGGGCCGGCAACAAAGCTATGGGCGGCAGTGGGGTTTTTGTTTTTGCAAACCTGCAGCCACCACAGGGCAGGATGGAGAGTCTAGAGCAGCAAAGATGCCGCCAGCAATGCTACAGTGATGGGTGCAGAGCTGTCACTGCACATAAGCCACCAAGCACAGCCACTGGCATCTCAATGCAGGGCATTGTTTTCTGCTGGACCAGCTGGGCAACTACACTACCCCCCACCCAGAATGGAAAAGCAGGAGTATCGCAATGACATGGAAAGAAAGGGTAGAGGATCCAAAAATACTTTTCAATCAACAATAATTCAGCATACACAAAATGAACTAGAAACTCTCTGGGTTACCATGCAAACTAAGGGGGCTGTGGTTAGAATTAGTGTGATATTTAGGCCCTCTTCAGCATGCCTGATGTGGACTTGAATATCCCAAGGGCATCGACAAGAGCAGGAATGTATTAGAAGCCCTTAATGGAGTGTCTCTAAAACAGTTTGTGACATCACCAACTAGAGGAAATAACATTCTGGACTTAGTTCTGACCAATATAGACCTGGTGTCTGAGGTCAGGGTTGAAGAAAATCTGGGTTCCAGTGACAATCATTACTTATGGTTCAGCATTGTGCAATCACACACCAGAACCAAAGTGTTAGACTTTAGGAAAACAAACTTCAAGGAAATGGCGGACTATCTAGAAAGGGAATTAGGTGAGTGGAACAGAGTAGCTGATGCGAGTGCCCAGTGGTCACTATTAAAAATGGCCATCTTAAAGGCAACTAAGCAATATGTGAAACAAACTAGCAAGAAAAGGAAGAAGAAACCGCTCTGGTTTACTAAGGAAGTCAACACTATTGTAAAAGAAAAGAAGTCTGCCTATAAGAAGCATAAAGTAAGTGGAAGTGTAGCTGATAAAGAGGCGTATAAAATTAAACAGAGGGAAACAAAACTAAATGCTGCTAAAGGGCAAAAGGAGGAAGACTTGGCCAAATCTGTGAAGAGGAGATAAAATCTTTTTCTGATTTATTGGTGACGGAAGAAAAACAGGGCAGTCTCAAAAATTATAAATAGGGAAAATAATTATATTCTAAGTATGTCACACACCCCGCTTCAGGTTACTTAAATCATTAAGCATGGGTTATACTCACCGCTAGGTGGCAGTCTTGCAGAGAAGTCCAGAAAACAACAAGCCCCTCCCGGTCTACACATACCTGGTACCTCCTAACAAATCCCCAGTGTTCTTCTCTGCAAGGTGGCGACAAGACAGAAGAAAGAAGTCTCCTGCTTGCAGGTAGCCGGGGTATCACCCCGGCCCCCCCCCATGGTCTATTTCTGCCCGGCTCTGTTTGTTTCAATCCCCTCGTGTAACTGGTAGCCTCCCAGCTTAGGCTGTAGGCCGGGCAAGGGTAGATGGCACCTTTGGTGCCTAGGAGATTAGCTCCTCCGCTCGACCCCATATCATGGGGCATAGCGGTATTCCGGAGTGGTGATCCGGACGTGGGATGCCCCTACTCCCATATCATTTAGGTAGCCGGCTCATCGAGTGAGCCTGTCAGTATTGTACATGAGGTTATGTTTTTCCTTCCCAGCTAACTATGGCCCCTTAATGTGTGGCTGTGTGTGTGTGTGTGAGTGCGTGCTGGGACGGGTGGCCTGTGCGGGGCCGTTATACTTTATTTGTTCTGGCCTTTGCTTTACTAATGGGCGGGTTGGGCGTGTGTCGCCGGCCCGCCACTTGTGATATCCTTTGGGGGTGTCATGGTTGGCGCCCGTTTGCGCCGGGATTCCTGTCAGAGATTTCGGTGGGCCGGACGGCGCGCTGCGCCGCCGGCCCGCCTGGATGTGGAGCGCCGAGGTCGGCGCTCGCTGCGTGTGCCTGTTAGTGTGTGTGTTCCGCTTTGCGGTTACGTGTGCTCGGGGGGGGGACCGGGCGGTTGAGCTGCGCAGGAGATGGGCGGGACCGTGTCTTGCGCGGCCCGCGCCGTGGTTGGCCGTTTGGGGAGAGGCGGGCTTCCTTCTCTCCTCTCCTGGGCGGTGCGGAGTTTCCTGGCTGGGGCCGCCATTTCGCCGCGGTGGTAGAAGCAGCAGAGGTAGCTGTTCTCAGGTAGGCTCGGCTTGTTCCTGATGTCCGGGGCTGAGGTTAGCCCCGTGGGGATTTTGTAGTATTATGGTTACTCTCTTTCCCCCCCTCCCCCCCTCCCCCTCGCTCCCACCGTTTGGGGGTGATGGCAGGGCTATTTAACCAGCATTCTAGGGCATGTGGTTAAAGGGGGGAGACGGCCATATGGTTTATAAGCACTGTATTTTCCATGTGTGCTGTTGTGCCTGGAATGATTGTTGTCTTTTGTTTTGTTTTTCAGATCCTGGGACCCCATCCTACAGGGCTCTCCCGGTCTTATATACCTGGCTAGTTGGGGTTTTTTGGCCATTACTCCATTTATTGGGATGTTTTTCTGCTAAATTCCCATGGTCAAGGTTATATAGAATTACAGTTATATAGAAATTAAAGGGGCATCCCGGGTCGCTTACTGCGTAAATCCCTGGGTTCTGCGAATACCATAAATTTCACCATATGGAGGCTGCCAAAGATACCGGCAACGGTCCTTCGGGACAATCCATGCTGTGTGGGGGGTGTGGGACTCCGCTACCGGGGGATGCTGTCATTATTTGCATTCCATGTGCGCAGCGGAACATTGAGCGCCAGTCCAGCACCCCGGTGCCAGGCACTTCCTCGGCGGCGCCATCTCCCTCCCCTCCTCGCCTGTTCCGGACCCCGTGTGACGTTGTCATGGGTGGGGATTCGCAATCTGAGGTGTGCGCCCGCTTGGCCAGCCTCGAGAAAATGTTTTCCGCCATGGCCGCTCAGAAGGCTCCGGCTAAGCGTAAACACCTATCTCCGCCTCCGCCGGACTCCGATGAGGAGTGATGGAGGCTTTGGATTGGTCAGATCGTCCCCTTGAAGAGGGTGAGCTCGTTGAGGAATTAGATGATCCTGAGGGCCAGCAGTTGCTGGGCGCTGAGGGGGACCAGGCTGAAGGTCCCGTTCCTGATACACCTTCCATTTTGGCCCAAATGTTTGAGGTTTTGGATTTGGATCCGCCTGAAGCTGCTCCTCGGCCTAAGGGTCAGCTTTTTGGGGTGTCCAAGCAGCGCTTGGAGTTTCCCAGTCAACAGCATTTCGAGGACATAGTCCTTAAGCAATGGGAGCAACCTACGCGTCTCGTAGGGGTACCGCCTAGCTGGGATAGAAAATATCCTTTTCCGGCAGACTTGATGAAGCGTTGGGCTGTCCCTCCCGAGGTGGATGCTCCGGTCTTGGGACTGTCTAATGCGGCGGTTGTACATTCTCCTGACACGACTTCTCTCAAGGACGGCGAGGATCGCCGGATTGATCAGCTGGCCCGCCATGGTTTTGTCTGTGCGGGTTCAGTTTTGAGGCCTGTTTGTGCTTCGGCTCTTTTGACATTGGCGGTTAGGTCTGTTGTCAGGGACTTATGTGTGGATCTTGAGCCTACCGGTGATGAGTTTCTTGCTCTTAAGCGTTGTGAATCCTTTTTGTCATTTATTCTGGACACTCAGGATGATGCCATGTTGATGTGTGGCAGGGCTACTGCTCTGTTGGTGGCTATTCGCCGCTCTGTGTGGTTAAGACAGTGGACGGCTGATTTTAATTCTAAAAGATCGCTCACGGCTCTTCCCTTTCTGGGTTTGAGGCTTTTCGGTGAAAAGCTGGATTCTGTTGCCAAGGGAGGTAAGTTACCTCAGCGCAAGAAATTTCGCCGCTCCTTTCGGGGGGCGGCCCCCTTCAATCCGTCCTTTCGGGGAGCCAGAGCCGGCAGAAGTGCGGGCTTCTCGGCCTCCAGGGGCGTCAGTTGGAATAGGGGTAGAGGTCGTGGCCGTCCCGTTCACGCCTGGGGCGCCAAGCCCAAGCCAGCTGTCAAGCCCGTTCAACAATGAGGGGGCGCCCTCACCCGTATGGGTGGGGGGACGGTTGCGACTCTTCTCCCGGGTATGGGACCAGGAGGTCTCGGACAGGTGGATCCGTGAGGTGGTGTCGGCCGGTTACAAGCTGGAGTTCGAGTCCCGCCCTCCTCCAAGGTTTTTCAGGTCTCGGGTACCTTCAGATCCTTTGGCCGTGCAAGGGCTCCTGGCGGCGGTAAGGAATCTTCTGGAATTGGCAGTCATCTGCCCGGTCCCTCTTTCGGAGGTGGGGCGCGGGTATTATTCCAATCTCTTCACTGTACCCAAAAAGGATGGGTCGTTCCGTCCCATCCTGGATTTGAAGTTTCTCAACCGGTTTATTTATCCCCGGAAGTTCCGCATGGAAACCCTGCGGTCTGCGATCGGTTCGCTCCGGCAGGGGGACTTTATGACGTCCATAGACATCAAGGATGCATACCTTCACATTCTGATTTTCGCGGCTCATCAGAGGTATCTTCGCTTTGTGGTGGAGGATCGGCATTTCCAGTTTGTAGCTCTTCCTTTCGGCCTCACCTCGGCTCCGAGAGTGTTCACCAAGGTGTTGGCGGGAGTGATGGCCCTGCTCAGAGCTCAGGGGATTCGCATTGTGCCTTACCTGGACGATCTTCTCATCATGGCGCCTTCCTTCAGTCAAGCGGAAGGGGACACTGGCATGGTGTTGTCTATGCTGGAGAGGTTCGGCTGGGTGATCAACTACCCCAAGTCCTCTCTGGCTCCGGCCAGGGTGGTGACTTTTCTGGGGATGTCCTTGGACTCTTGCCTGCACAGAGTTTTTCTTCCTCAGGCCAAGGTCCTTTTGATTCAGGAATTGGCTCAGCTTCTTCTTTCCAATCCTCGCCCGTCCATCCGGCTAGGGATGAGACTGGTGGGGTTGATGGTAGCCTCTTTCGAGGCAGTTCCCTTCGCGCAGTTTCACGCGAGGACGCTTCAGCTTCATCTCTTGGCGTCTTGGGACCGGCGACCGCAGTCGTTGGATCGGTCCTTCCGGATGTCCCCTCGGGTTCGGCAGTCTCTTCTGTGGTGGATGGTCTCGGACAATCTTCTGAAGGGCAGGTCATTTTTGACTCCGCTTTGGGAAACTGTCACCACGGACGCCAGTTTGTCAGGATGGGGAGGTTTCTGGAAGGATCTTCGGTTCCGGGGGCGGTGGGGCCCTCAGGGAGCCCACTTGCCCATCAATGTTCTGGAGTTGAGAGCCATCAGGTTGGTTCTGTCTCACTTGACGCAGCATTTACAGGGCCTGCCGGTTCAGGTTCGGTCGGACAACCGGACGGCGGTTGCTTACATCAATCACCAAGGAGGGACTCGCAGTCTGGGTGCCCACAGAGAGGTGTCTCTGATTCTAGTTTGGGCAGATACTCATGTCCCTTGCATCTCGGCAGTGTATATTCCAGGAGTGGAAAACACGGAGGCGGACTTTCTGAGCCGGTGTTCGTCCCGCTGGGGGGAGTGGTCTCTCCATCCCCAGGTGTTTCGGTCGCTTTGTCTTCGGTGGGGGACGCCGGAGGTGGATCTGTTTGCCTCTCGTCACAATCACAAGCTTCCGACATTCGTGTCGCTATCCCAGGACCCTCTGGCTCTGGCGGCGGATGCCATGGCTCTGAGCTGGAGGGACCTGGGGTTTCTTTATCTGTTTCCTCCGATTCCCATGCTAGGCAGGGTACTGCGAAAGCTGGTTCTGGAAGGAGTTCCCGCCATTCTCGTGGCTCCAAGGTGGCCAAGACGGGTGTGGTTCGCAGACATCGTTCGTCTGGCGGTGGATCAGTTCGAGCTGCCTCTTCGGCCGGATCTTCTCACCCAGGGTCTACTGTGTTACCCCAGTTTACCAACGCTGGCTTTGACGGCTTGGCTGCTGAAACCTCCATCTTGAAGGAGGAAGGCCTTTCGGATTCGGTCATTCGGACTCTTATCAGTGCCAGGAAGAGATCCTCCTCTTCCATCTATTATAGGGCTTGGAGATCTTATATTGATTGGTGTGAGGCGAGATCTTTGCCCTGCCGGGTCTTTTCTATCTCTAGGATTTTGGAATTTCTTCAATCTGGGCTGGACTCTGGTCTGCAGCTTAGTACCTTGAGGGGGCAGGTTTCGGCCTTGTCTATCTTTTTTCAGAGGTCTTTTGCTCTCCATTCTTTGGTCAAGACTTTTTTCCAGGGGGTTTCGCATCTGCGGCCTCCTAGGAAGCCTTTGCTCCCTGTTTGGGATTTGAATTTGGTCCTTTCTGCTCTTCAGGCTCCTCCTTTTGAGCCTTTGCAGGATATTGCTCTATCTATGTTGACTCAGAAGGTTGTCTTTTTGGTGGCCATCACTTCGGTTCGGCGTGTTTCGGAATTGGCAGCCTTGTCTATTCAGGCTCCTTATTTTGAGAAACATCAGGACAAAGTGGTTTTTCGTTTCAAGCCAGACTTTCTCCCTAAAGTGGTTTCTGCTTTTCATCTGAATCAGGACATTGTTCTTCCCTCCTTGTGTCCTAGGCCTGGGAATGACAAGGAGAGGGCGTTGCATTGTTTGGATGTGGTACGTTGTGTCAAGTACTATTTGCGTATTACGTCTTCCTTTCGTAAGACTAATGCCCTTTTCGTGGTGCCCTGTGGGGCTAGGAAGGGCTTGGCTCCGGCTAAGTCTTCCATTAGTAAATGGATTCGTCAGGCGATTGTTGGAGCCTACTCTGCCAAGGGGAAGGATCCCCCTTTTCGTGTTACTGCTCATTCTACTCGTGTGGTTGGAGCGTCCTGGGCTTTTCAGCACCAGGCTTCTGTTGATCAAGTTTGTAAGGCTGCTACTTGGTCTTCTGTTCACACTTTTTCCACGTTTTACAAGGTTGATGTGCGGGCCTCAGCGGATGCTGTTTTTGGCCGCAAGGTTCTGCAGGCTGCAGTGGTTTGAGTTTCTGCATTATTGCCTGGTTGGATACCCGCCCTTTTTGGACACTGCTGTTGGATGTCCCATGCTTAATGATTTAAGTAACCTGAAGCGGGGTGTGTGACATACTTAGAATAATACCATTTTGTGATTACTCACCTGTAAAATGGGTATTATAAGTATGTCACACACCCCGCTTCACCCACCCTTTTTGGTATCCTGGTTGTTTATATGGTGAAGTTTTTTTGTTATATTTGAGGGTTACCTTTGGTTTTTTTCCTGGTACCTTGTCTTATTGCTGTTTGAATTACTGGGGATTTGTTAGGAGGTACCAGGTATGTGTAGACCGGGAGGGGCTTGTTGTTTTCTGGACTTCTCTGCAAGACTGCCACCTAGCGGTGAGTATAACCCATGCTTAATGATTTAAGTAACCTGAAGCGGGGTGTGTGACTATGACTTATAATACCCATTTTACAGGTGAGTAATCACAAAATGGTATTATTGATGGAGATAAGGCTGTGGCTGACCATCTGAATAGCTACTTTTGTTCGGTATTTTCAGATAGTAGCAGGCGTGGCCATAGCACAGCATCCAGCTGGGAGGGTACAGGTCCGGAATTTTTGAAGGCTGATGTCTTAGCCGAGCTGGCACATCTAAAGGTAAGTAAGGCGAGATGGAAGGCCCAGATGAAATCCACCCCAGAGTTCTAAGGGAACTCAGATTTGTTATTGCAGCCCCTCTGACTGATTTACTTAACCATTCCCTTTTAACTGATGAGGTTTCAGATGATTTGAGAATGGCCAATGTCGTACCAATCCATAAGAAGGGGAGTAGAGAAGAAGCCAGTAATTACAGGCCAGTTAGCCTAACATCTATAGTGGCCAAATTAATTGAAACACTCTTAAAAAAATAGATACTTTCCCATTTACTGAGGTCAGACCAATCTTATTGATTTCTTTGACAATGTCACTAAAGTGTTAGATGAAGGTGGTGCTGTCGATATCGCCTATCTGGATTTTTGCAAAGCCTTTAACACTCTACCACATAAAGAGCTCATAGATACGTTATTGAAGGTAGGACTCAATCCCTGGATAGTTCAGTGGATTTCTAGTTGGCTGAGGGATCGGTATCAGAGCGTCGTTAATGGTGTGCAATCTGAACAAAGGCGAGTTACAGGTGGTGCGCCACAAGGCTCTGTCCTGGGCCCCCAGAAAGAGTATTAGATGCTTGGAACAAACTTCCAGCAGAAGTAGTTGAAAAAATTGACATTAAGTGAATTTAAACATGCCTGGGATAAGCATTCATCTATCCTAAGATGTACACAGCGTGGCCGCCGGAAGCTGTTTAAAGAAGCCAATCATGGTTTAGCCCAAAAGATTTGAAAGTGCACCAATCACTGACACACTCCCCCTGTCCAATCCGATTGGGTTCAGCCCTAGGGATTACCTCTTCAGTGTGTCAGTGCCCTTGATAGCGTTTAGCCTGCTTTGTGATTTTTCTGCGATTGCCTGAATATACCGTTACTGACCATTTGCCTGAACTTCAACTACAACTCTGTCTTATCCCTTGGTACTGTGCAGCTCTCCGACCTCCTGGTGTGACCCTTGGCTTGCCTTTCGACTTTGCTTAATTTCTACTCTGATCACCCGAACTGTTTTCAGTACTTACCTAATTCCAAAGCACCCAAACTGTTTCCAGCACTTACCTACTTTCTAGTTCGCCCAGTCTTACCTTCGCCCCGTCCTCACTCCCCGTGAGCTTACATTCTTTGAGCCAACAAAACCTGGGGGCAACTTTGTCCGTTAAGGCATTTATAGCGTCACAGCAAATGGGGGCTTGTCTATAAGTGAAGATGGCTCTGGAGATTGGAGGTTGTAGGCTCACAACGAAGATGGGTATTATCGGAGTCTGACAGAGTACATACAGTATATACATAAGGGCAGACTAGATGAGCCATATGGTCTCCTTCTGCCGTCAACCTTCTATGTTTTTATGTGATGATGGGGGTTGTTCTGCCACACAGTCTGCTATGGGGATGATGGGGGGATTCTGTCACACGGTTTGCTATGGGGATGGTGGGGGGATTCTGCCACACATTCTGCTATGGGGATGATGGGGGGATTCTGTCACACAGTCTTCTATGGGGATGATGGGGAGGCTCTGTCACACAGTCTGCTATGGGGATGATGGGGGTTGTACTGCCACACAGTCTGCTATGGAGATAAATGGGATTCTGTCACACAGTCTGCTATCGGGATGATGGGGGGGCTCTGTCACACAGTCTGCTATGTGGATAAAGGGGATTCTGTCACACAGTCTGCTATGGAGATGATGGGGGGGCTCTGTCACACAGTCTGCTATGGAGATGATGGGGGTTGTTCTGCCATACAGTCTGCTATGGAGATGATGGGGGTTGTTCTGCCATACAGTCTGCTATGGGGATAATGGGGATTCTGTCATATAGTCTGCTATAGGAATAATGGGAGGATTCTGTCACACAGTCTGCTATGGGGTGATGGGGGGATTCTGTCACACGATTTGCTATGGGGATGATGGGGGGATTCTGTCACACAGTCTGCTATGGGGATGATGGGGTGATTCTGTCACACAGTCCGCTATGGGGATGATGGGGGGATTCTGTCACACAGTCTGCTATGGGGTTGATGGGGCTTCTGTCATATAGTCTGCTATAGGAATAATGGGGGGATTCTGTCACACAGTCTGCCATGGGGATGATGGGGTTGTTCTGCCACACAGTCTGCTATGGGGTGATGGGGGGATTCTGTCTCACAGTCTGCTATGGGGATGATGGGGGTTGTTCTGCCACACAGTCTGCTATGGGGATGATAGGGGTTGTTCTGCCACACAGTCTGCTATGGGGATAATGGGGATTCTGTTACACAGTCTGCTATTGGATGATGGGGGTTGTTCTGCCACACAGTCTGCTATGGGGATAATGGGGATTCTGTCATATAGTCTGCTATAGGAATAATGGCGGGGATTCTGTCACACAGTCTGCTATGGGGGGTGATGGGGGGATTCTGTCACACAGTCTGCTATGGGGATGATGGGGGGATTTTGTAACACAGTCTGCTATGGGGGTGATGGAGGTATTCTGTCACACAGTCTGCTATGGGGATGATGCGGGTTGTTCTGCCACACAGTCTGCTATGGGGATGATAGGGGGATTCTGCCACACAGTCTGCTATGGGGATGATGGGGGGTTCTTCTGTCACACAGTCTGCTATGGGGATGATGGGGAGTCTGCCACACAGTCTGCTATGGGGATGATGCGGGTTGTCCTGCCACACAGTCTGCTATGGGGATAATGGGGATTCCGTCATATAGTCTGCTATGGGGATGACGGGAGGTTCTTCTGTCACACAGTCTGCTATGGGGATGATGGGGAGTCTGCCACACAGTCTGCTATGGGGATGATGCGGGTTGTTCTGCCACACAGTCTGCTATGGGGATGATGGGGTTGTTCTGCCACACAGTCTGCTATGGGGTGATGGGGGGATTCTGTCTCACAGTCTGCTATGGGGATGATGGGGGTTGTTCTGCCACACAGTCTGCTATGGGGATGATAGGGGTTGTTCTGCCACACAGTCTGCTATGGGGATAATGGGGATTCTGTTACACAGTCTGCTATTGGATGATGGGGGTTGTTCTGCCACACAGTCTGCTATGGGGATAATGGGGATTCTGTCATATAGTCTGCTATAGGAATAATGGCGGGGATTCTGTCACACAGTCTGCTATGGGGGGTGATGGGGGGATTCTGTCACACAGTCTGCTATGGGGATGATGGGGGGATTTTGTAACACAGTCTGCTATGGGGGTGATGGAGGTATTCTGTCACACAGTCTGCTATGGGGATGATGCGGGTTGTTCTGCCACACAGTCTGCTATGGGGATAATGGGGATTCCGTCATATAGTCTGCTATGGGGATGACGGGAGGTTCTTCTGTCACACAGTCTGCTATGGGGATGATGGGGAGTCTGCCACACAGTCTGCTATGGGGATGATGCGGGTTGTTCTGCCACACAGTCTGCTATGGGGATGATGGGGATTCCGTCATATAGTCTGCTATGGGGATGATGGGGTGTTCTTCTGTCACACAGTCTGCTATGGGGATGATGGGGAGTCTGTCACACAGTCTGCCATGGGGGTGATGGGGGTTGTTCTGTCACACAGTCTGCTATGGGGATGATGAGGGGTCTGCCACACAGTCTGCTATGGGGATGATGGGGGTTGTTCTGCCACACAGTCTGCTATGGGGTGATGGGAGGATTCTGTCACACAGTCTGCTATGGGGATGATAAGGGTTGTTCTGCCACCCAGTCTGCTATGGGGATGATAGGGGGATTCTGCCACACAGTCTGCTATGGGGATGATGAGGGGTCTGCCACACAGTCTGCTATGGGGGTGATGGCGGGATTCTGTCACACAGTCTGCTATGGGGTGATGGGGGGATTCTGTCACACAGTCTGCTATGGGGATGATGGGGGGATTCTGTCACACAGACTGCTTTGGGATGATAGGGGGATTCTGCCACACAGTCTGCTATGGGGATGATGGGGATTCTGTCGCACAGTCTACTATGGGGGTGATGGGGGGATTCTGTCACACAGTCTGCTATGGGGGTGATGGGGGGATTCTGTCACACAGTCTGCTATGGGGATGATGCGGGTTGTTCTGCCACACAGTCTGCTATGGGGATGATAGGGGGATTCTGCCACACAGTCTGCTATGGGGATGATGGGGGGTTCTTCTGTCACACAGTCTGCTATGGGGATGATGGGGAGTCTGCCACACAGTCTGCTATGGGGATGATGCGGGTTGTTCTGCCACACAGTCTGCTATGGGGATGATAGGGGGATTCTGCCACACAGTCTGCTATGGGGATGATGGGGGGTTCTTCTGTCTAACAGTCTGCTATGGGGATGATGGGGAGTCTGCCACACAGTCTGCTATGGGGATGATGCGGGTTGTTCTGCCACACAGTCTGCTATGGGGAAAATGGGGATTCCGTCATATAGTCTGTTATGGGGATGACGGGAGGTTCTTCTGTCACACAGTCTGCTATGGGGATGATGGGGAGTCTGCCACACAGTCTGCTATGGGGATGATGCGGGTTGTTCTGCCACACAGTCTGCTATGGGGATAATGGGGATTCCGTCATATAGTCTGCTATGGGGATTATGGGGTGTTCTTCTGTCACACAGTCTGCTATTGGGGATGATGGGGAGTCTGCCACACAGTCTGCTATGGGGGTTGTTCTGCCACACAGTCTGCTATGGGGGTGATGGGGAGTCTGTCACACAGTCTGCTATGGGGGTGATGGGGGTTGTTCTGTCACACAGTCTGCTATGGGGATGATGAGGGGTCTGCCACACAGTCTGCTATGGGGATGATGGGGGTTGTTCTGCCACACAGTCTGCTATGGGGATGATGGGGGTTGTTCTGCCACACAGTCTGCTATGGGGTGATGGGAGGATTCTGTCACACAGTCTGCTATGGGGATGATAAGGGTTGTTCTGCCACCCAGTCTGCTATGGGGATGATAGGGGGATTCTGCCACAAAGTCTGCTATGGGGATGATGAGGGGTCTGCCACACAGTCTGCTATGGGGGTGATGGGGGGATTCTGCCACACAGTCTGCTATGGGGATGATGGGGATTCTGTCACACAGTCTGCTATGGGGGTGATGGGGGTTGTTGTGCCACACAGTCTGCTATGGGGTGATGGAGGGGATTCTGTCACAGTCTGCTATGGGGTGATGGGGGATTCTGTCACACAGTCTGTTATGGGGATGATGGGGGGATTCTGTCACACAGTCTGCTATGGGGATGATGGGGATTCTGTCGCACAGTCTGCTATGGGGATGATGGGGATTCTGTCGCACAGTCTGCTATAGGGGTGATGGGGGGATTCTGTCACACAGTCTGCTATGGGGATGATGGGGATTCTGTCGCACAGTCTGCTATGGGGGTGATGGGGGGATTCTGTCACACAGTCTGCTATGGGGATGATGCGGGTTTTTCTACCACACAGTCTGCTATGGGGGTTGTTCTGCCACACAGTCTGCTACGGGGATTGATGGGGGTTGTTCTGCCACACAGTCTGCTATGGGGATAATGGGGATTCTGTCACACAGTCTGCTATGGGGGTGATGGGGGGATTCTGTCACACAGTCTGCTGTGGGGATGATGGAGGGATTCTGTCACACAGTCTGCCATGAGGATGATGCGGGTTCTTCTGTCACACAGTCTGCTATGGGGATGATGGGGGGGATTCTGCCACACAGTCTTCTATGGGGTGATGGGGGGATTCTGCCACACAGTCTGCTATGGGGATGATGGGGAGTCTGTCACACAGTCTGCTATGGGGGTGATGGGGGTTGTTCTGCCACACAGTCTGCTATGGGGTGATGGAGGGGATTCTGTCACACAGTCTGCTATGGGGTGATGGGGGGATTCTGTCACACAGTCTGCTATGGGGTGATGGGGGGATTCTGTCACACAGTATGTTATGGGGATGATGGGGGGATACTGTCACACAGTCTGATATGGGGATGATAGGAGGATTCTGCCACACAATCTGCTATGGGGTGATGGAGGGGATTCTGTCACACAGTCTGCTATGGGGTGATGGGGGATTCTGTCACACAGCCTGTTATGGGGATGATGGGGGGATTCTGTCACACAGTCTGCTATGGGGTGATGGGGGATTCTGTCACACAGCCTGTTATGGGGGTGATGGGGGTTGTTCTGCCACACAGTCTGCTATGGGGATGATGGGGGGATTCTGCCACACAGTTTGCTATGGGGATGATGGGGGTTGTTCTGCCACACAGTCTGCTATGGGGGTTGTTCTGCCACACAGTCTGCTACGGGGATGATGGGGGTTGCTCTGCCACACAGTCTGCTATGGGGTGATGGGGGGATTCTGTCATACAGTCTGCTATGGAGTGATGGGGGATTCTGTCACACAGTCTGTTATTGGGGATGATGGGGGGATACTGTCACACAGTCTGCTATGGGGTGATGGGGGATTCTGTCACACAGCCTGTTATGGGGATGATTGGGGGGATTCTGTCACACAGTCTGCTATGGGGTGATGGGGGATTCTGTCACACAGCCTGTTATGGGGATGATTGGGGGAATTCTGTCACACAGTCTGCTATGGGGTGATGGGGGGATTCTGTCACACAGTATGTTATGGGGATGATGGGGGGATACTGTCACACAGTCTGCTATGGGGATGATAGGAGGATTCTGCCACATAGTCTGCTATGGGGTGATGGGAGGATTCTGTCACACAGTTTGCTATGGGGATGATAAGGGTTGTTCTGCCACACAGTCTGCTATGGGGATGATAGGGGGATTCTGCCACACAGTCTGCTATGGGGATCATGGGGGTTCTTCTGTCACACAGTCTGCTGTGGGGATGATGAGGGGTCTGCCACACAGTCTGCTATGGGGATGATGGGGAGTCTGCCACACAGTCTGCTATGGGGATGATGGGGAGTCTGCCACACAGTCTGCTATGGGGATGATGGGGAGTCTGTCACACAGTCTGCTATGGGGGTGATGGGGGTTGTTCTGTCACACAGTCTGCTATGGGGATGATGGGGATTCTGCCACACAGTCTGCTATGGGGTGATGGAGGGGATTCTGTCACACAGTCTGCTATGGGGTGATGGGGGATTCTGTCACACATCCTGTTATGGGGATGATGGGGGATTCTGTCACACAGTCTGCTATGGGGTGATGGGTGTTGTTCTGCCACACAGTCTGCTATGGGGATGATGGGGGGATTCTGCCACACAGTTTGCTATGGGGATGATGGGGGTTGTTCTGCCACACAGTCTGCTATGGGGGTTGTTCTGCCACACAGTCTGCTACGGGGATGATGGGGGTTGCTCTGCCACACAGTCTATGGGGTGATGGGGGGATTCTGTCACACAGTGTGCTATGGAGTGATGGGGGATTCTGTCACACAGTCTGTTATTGGGGACGATGGGGGGATACTGTCACACAGTCTGCTATGGGGTGATGGGGGATTCTGTCACACAGCCTGTTATGGGGATGATTGGGGGGATTCTGTCACACAGTCTGCTATGGGGTGATGGGGGATTCTGTCACACAGCCTGTTATGGGGATGATTGGGGGAATTCTGTCACACAGTCTGCTATGGGGTGATGGGGGGATTCTGTCACACAGTATGTTATGGGGATGATGGGGGGATACTGTCACACAGTCTGCTATGGGGATGATAGGAGGATTCTGCCACACAGTCTGCTATGGGGTGATGGAGGGGATTCTGTCACACAGTCTGCTATGGGGTGATGGGGGTTTCTGTCACACAGCCTGTTATGGGGATGATGGTGGGATTCTGTCACATAGTCTGCTATGGGGTGATGGGGGTTGTTCTGCCACACAGTCTGCTATGGGGATGATGGGGGGATTCTGCCACACAGTTTGCTATGGGGTGATGGGGGCATTCTGTCACACAGTCTGCTATGGGGATGATGGGGGTTGTTCTGCCACACAGTCTGCTATGGGGGTTGTTCTGCCACACAGTCTGCTATGGGGTGATGGGGGGATTCTGTCACACAGTCTGCTATGGGGTGATGGGGGATTCTGTCACACAGTCTGTTATTGGGGGTGATGGGGGGATACTGTCACACAGTCTGCTATGGGGATGATGGGAGGATTCTGCCACACAGTCTGCTATGGGGTGATGGAGGGGATTCTGTCATATAGTCTGCTATGGGGTGATGGGAGGTTTCTGTCACACAGTCTGCTATGGGGTGATGGGGGTTGTTCTGCCACACAGTCTGCTATGCGGATGATGGGGGGATTCTGCCACATAGTTTGCTATGGGGTGATGGGGGGATTCTGTCACAAAGTCTGCTATGGGGATGATAGGAGGATTCTGCCACATAGTCTGCTATGGGGTGATGGGAGGATTCTGTCACACAGTTTGCTATGGGGATGATAAGGGTTGTTCTGCCACACAGTCTGCTATGGGGATGATAGGGGGATTCTGCCACACAGTCTGCTATGGGGATCTTGGGGGTTCTTCTGTCACACAGTCTGCTGTGGGGATGATGAGGGGTCTGCCACACAGTCTGCTATGGGGATGATGGGGAGTCTGCCACACAGTCTGCTATGGGGATGATGGGGAGTCTGCCACACAGTCTGCTATGGGGATGATGGGGAGTCTGTCACACAGTCTGCTATGGGGGTGATGGGGGTTGTTCTGTCACACAGTCTGCTATGGGGATGATGGGGAGTCTGTCACACAGTCTGCTATGTGGGTGATGGGGGTTGTTCTGCCATATAGTCTGCTATGGGGTGATGGAGGGGATTCTGTCACACAGTCTGCTATGGGGTGATGGGGGATTCTGTCACAAAGTCTGTTATGGGGATGATGGGGGGATTCTGTCACACAGTCTGCTATGGGGATGATGGGGGGATTCTTTCACACAGTCTGCTATGGGGTGATGGGGATTCTGTCACACAGTCTGCTATGGGGATGATGGGGGGATTTCTGTCACACAGTCTGCTATGGGGATGATGGGGATTCTGTCGCACAGTCTGCTATGGGGGTGATGGGGGGATTCTGTCACACAGTCTGCTATGGGGATGATGCGGGTTGTTCTGCCACACAGTCTGCTATGGGGGTTGTTCTGCCACAAAGTCTGCTACGGAGATGATGGGGATTGTTGTGCCACACAGTCTGCTATGGGGATAATGGGGATTCTGTCATATAGTCTGCTATAGGAATAATGGCGTGGATTCTGTTACACAGTCTGCTATGGGGATGATGGGGGGATTTTGTAACACAGTCTGCTATGGGGGTGATGGGGGTTGTTCTGCCACACAGTCTGCTATGGGGTGATGGAGGGGATTCTGTCACACAGTCTACTATGGGGTGATGGGGGGATTCTGTCACACAGTCTGCTATGGGGATGATGCGGGTTGTTCTGCCACACAGTCTGCTATGGGGGTTGTTCTGCCACAAAGTCTGCTACGGGGATGATGGGGATTGTTCTGCCACACAGTCTGCTATGGGGATAATGGGGATTCTGTCATATAGTCTGCTATAGGAATAATGGCGTGGATTCTGTCACACAGTCTGCTATGGGGGTGATGGTGGGATTCTGTCACACAGTCTGCTATGGGGTGATGGGGGGATTCTGTCACACAGTCTGCTATGGGGGTGATGGGGGTTGTTCTGCCACACAGTCTGCTATGGGGTGATGAAGGGGATTCTGTCACACAGTCAGCAAGGGGGTGATGGGGGATTCTGTCACACAGTCTGTTATGGGCATGATGGGGGGATACTGTCACACAGTCTGCTATGGGGATGATAGGAGGATTCTGCCACACAGTCTGCTATGGGGTGATGGAGGGGATTCTGTCACACAGTCTGCTATGGGGTGATGGTGGATTCTGTCACACAGTCTGTTATGGGGATGATGGGGGGATTCTGACACACAGTCTGCTACGGGGATGATGGGGATTGTTCTGCCACACAGTCTGCTATGGGGATAATGGGGATTCTGTCATATAGTCTGCTATAGGAATAATGGCGTGGATTCTGTCACACAGTCTCCTATGGGGGTGATGGGGGGATTCTGTCACACAGTCTGCTATGGGGATGATGGGGGGATTTTGTAACACAGTCTGCTATGGGGGTGATGGGGGTTGTTCTGCCACACAGTCTGCTATGGGGTGATGGAGGGGATTCTGTCACACAGTCTACTATGGGGTGATGGGGGGATTCTGTCACACAGTCTGCTATGGGGATGATGCGGGTTGTTCTGCCACACAGTCTGCTATGGGGGTTGTTCTGCCACAAAGTCTGATACGGGGATGATGGGGATTGTTCTGCCACACAGTCTGCTATGGGGATAATGGGGATTCTGTCATATAGTCTGCTATAGGAATAATGGCGTGGATTCTGTCACACAGTCTGCTATGGGGGTGATGGGGGGATTCTGTCACACAGTCTGCTATGGGGTGATGGGGGGATTCTGTCACACAGTCTGCTATGGGGTGATGGGGGGATTCTGTCACACAGTCTGCTATGGGGTGATGGGGGATTCTGTCACACAGTCTGTTATGGGCATGATGGGGGGATACTGTCACACAGTCTGCTATGGGGATGATAGGAGGATTCTGCCACACAGTCTGCTATGGGGTGATGGAGGGGATTCTGTCACACAGTCTGCTATGGGGTGATGGTGGATTCTGTCACACAGCCTGTTATGGGGATGATGGGGGGATTCTGACACACAATCTGCTATGGGGATGATGGGTGGATTCTGCCACACAGTTTGCTATGGGGTGATGGAGGGGATTCTGTCACACAGTCTGCTATGGGGATGATGGGGGTTGTTCTGCCACACCGTCTGCTATGGGGATGATAGGAGGATTCTGCCACACAGTCTGCTATGGGGTGATGGAAGGATTCTGTCACACAGTTTGCTATGGGGATGATAAGGGTTGTTCTGCCACACAGTCTGCTATGGGGATGATAGGGGGATTCTGCCACACAGTCTGCTATGGGGATGATGGGGGTTCTTCTGTCACACAGTCTGCTATGGGGATGATGAGGGGTCTGCCACACAGTCTGCTATGGGGATGATGGGGAGTCTGTCACACAGTCTGCTATGGGGGTGATGGGGGTTGTTCTGCCACACAGTCTGCTATGGGGTGATGGAGGGGATTCTGTCACACAGTCTGCTATGGGGTGATGGGGGATTCTGTCACACAGTCTGCTATGGGGTGATGGGGGGATTCTGCCACACAGTCTGCTATGGGGATGATGGGGATTCTTCCACACAGTCTGCTATGGGGATGATGGGGATTCTGTCGCACAGTCTGCTATGGGGATGATGGGGGGATTTCTGTCACACAGTCTACTATGGGGATGATGGGGATTCTGTCGCACAGTCTGCTATGGGGGTGATGGGGGGATTCTGTCACACAGTCTGCTATGGGGATGATGCGGATTGTTCTGCCACACAGTCTGCTATGGGGGTTTTTCTGCCACACAGTCTGCTACGGGGATGATGGGGGTTGTTCTGCCACACAGTCTGCTATGGGGATTCTGTCATATAGTTTGCTATAGAAACAATGGCGGGGATTCTGTCACACAGTCTGCTATGGGGGTGATGGGGGATTCTGTCACACAGTCTGCTATGGGGATGATGGGGGGATTTTGTAACACAGTCTGCTATGGGGGTGATGGAGGGATTCTGTCACACAGTCTGCTATGAGGATGATGCGGGTTGCTCTGCCACACAGTCTGCTATGGGGATGATGGGGGGATTCTGTCACACAGTCTTCTATGGGGTGATGGGGGGGATTCTGCCACACAGTCTGCTATGGGGATGATGGGGAGTCTGCCACACAGTCTGCTATGGGGGTGATGGGGGGATTCTGTCACACAGACTGCTATGGGGTGATAGGGGGATTCTGCCACACAGTCTGCTATGGGGTGATGGGGGATTCTGTCGCACAGTCTGCTATGGGGATGATGGGGGGATTTCTGTCACACAGTCTGCTATGGGGATGGTGCGGGTTGTTCTGCCACACAGTCTGCTATGGGGGTTGTTCTGCCACACAGTCTGCTACGGGGATGATGGAGGTTGTTCTGCCACACAGTCTGCTATGGGGATTCTGTCATATAGTCTGCTATAGGAACAATGGTGGGGATTCTGTCACACAGTCTGCTATGGGGATGATGGGGGGATTCTGTCACACAGTCTTCTATGGGGTGATGGGGGGGATTCTGCCACACAGTCTGCTATGGGGATGATGGGGAGTCTGTCACACAGTCTGCTATGGGGGTGATGGGGGGATTCTGTCACACAGACTGCTATGGGGTGATAGGGGGATTCTGCCACACAGTCTGCTATGGGGTGATGGGGGATTCTGTCGCACAGTCTGCTATGGGGATGATGGGGGGATTTCTGTCACACAGTCTGCTATGGGGATGGTGCGGGTTGTTCTGCCACACAGTCTGCTATGGGGTTGTTCTGCCACACAGTCTGCTACGGGGATGATGGAGGTTGTTCTGCCACACAGTCTGCTATGGGGATTCTGTCATATAGTCTGCTATAGGAACAATGGTGGGGATTCTGTCACACAGTCTGCTATGGGGGTGATGGGGGGATTCTGTCACACAGTCTGCTATGGGGGTGATGGGGGGATTTTGTAACACAGTCTGCTATGAGGATGATGCGGGTTGCTCTGCCACACAGTCTGCTATGGGGATGATGGGGGGATTCTGTCACACAGTCTTCTATGGGGTGATGGGGGGATTCTGCCACACAGTCTGCTATGGGGATTATGGGGAGTCTGTCACACAGTCTGCTATGGGGGTGATGGGGGGATTCTGTCACACAGACTGCTATGGGGTGATGGGGGGATTCTGCCACACAGTCTGCTATGGGGTGATCGGGGATTCTGTCACACAGTCTGTTATGGGGATGATGGGGGGATTTTGTAACACAGTCTGCTATGGGGGTGATGGAGGGATTCTGTCACACAGTCTGCTATGAGGATGATGCGGGTTGCTCTGCCACACAGTCTGCTATGGGGATGATGGGGGGATTCTGTCACACAGTCTTCTATGGGGTGATGGGGGGGATTCTGCCACACAGTCTGCTATGGGGATGATGGGGAGTCTGTCACACAGTCTGCTATGGGGGTGATGGGGGGATTCTGTCACACAGACTGCTATGGGGTGATAGGGGGATTCTGCCACACAGTCTGCTATGGGGTGATGGGGGATTCTGTCGCACAGTCTGCTATGGGGATGATGGGGGGATTTCTGTCACACAGTCTGCTATGGGGATGGTGCGGGTTGTTCTGCCACACAGTCTGCTATGGGGGTTGTTCTGCCACGGGGATGATGGAGGTTGTTCTGCCACACAGTCTGCTATGGGGATTCTGTCATATAGTCTGCTATAGGAACAATGGTGGGGATTCTGTCACACAGTCTACTATGGGGGTGATGGGGGGATTCTGTCACACAGTCTGCTATGGGGGTGATGGGGGGATTTTGTAACACAGTCTGCTATGAGGATGATGCGGGTTGCTCTGCCACACAGTCTGCTATGGGGATGATGGGGGGATTCTGTCACACAGTCTTCTATGGGGTGATGGGGGGATTCTGCCACACAGTCTGCTATGGGGATTATGGGGAGTCTGTCACACAGTCTGCTATGGGGGTGATGGGGGGATTCTGTCACACAGACTGCTATGGGGTGATGGGGGGATTCTGCCACACAGTCTGCTATGGGGTGATCGGGGATTCTGTCACACAGTCTGTTATGGGGATGATGGGGGGATTTTGTCACACAGTCTGCTATGGGGTGATGGGGGGATTCTGTCACACAGTCTGCTATGGGGGTTGTTCTGCCACACAGTCTGCTATGGGGTGATGGAGGTGATTCTGTCACACAGTCTGCTATGGGGTGATGGGGGATTCTGTCACACAGTCTGTTATGGGGATGATGGGGGGATTCTGTCACACAGTCTGCTATGGGGATGATAAGAGGATTCTGCCACACAGTCTGCTATGGGGTGATGGGAGATTCTGTCACACAGTCTGCTATGGGGTGATGGGGGATTCTGTCACACAGTCTGCTATGGGGTGATAGGGGATTCTGTCACACAGTATGTTATGGGGATGATGGGGGGATTCTGTCACACAGTCTGCTATGGGGTGATGGGAGGATTCTGTCACACAGTTTGCTATGGGGATGATAAGGGTTGTTCTGACACACAGTCTGCTATGGGGATGATGGGGGGATTTCTGTTACACAGTCTGCTATGGGGTGATGGGGGGATTTCTGCCACACCGTCTGCTATGGGGATTAGGGATGAGCGAATCGATCCGGACGAACCCGGATTCGATCCGAATTTCAGGAAAAATTCGATTCGGATCGAATCCGAATTTCCCCGCGATTCGATCACTCGAAGTTTTCCTTTAACATCCATTCATTTACATTACAGGCATTCTAAGATGGCGGGCGGGACATGTCTGGACATGTATCCCGCGCCAGTGCAAGCTGGGGCAGTCACATGCAGCCTATCAGCAGCCAGCAAGCCCGGTGACGTCACACAGCGGTATTTAACGGCGGCCATCTTGCTTTTCCTCATTTCTCTATTGCATTCGTGACAGACAGACAGAACGCTGTGTAGCTGAGGCAGTTAGACAGGCTGGAGACAGGCTGGAGACAGGGACAGACAGGGACAGACAGGGACAGGCTGGAGACAGGCAGGAGACAGGCAGGAGACAGACAGGAGACAGACAGAAAGCCAGGGAAAGGTAGGAAAAACGGAGCTGGCTGACAGGGAGATTTTTTTTTTTTCATCCAGCCTTTGTTAGCGTTTTCAGGCTGCTTATAGTAACTAACTGTGCATATATACTGAACTGATCTTAAGTCTGCTGTGAGGCATCCCATTCTGTGACTAAAGCAGCCTCTGTTTAAGACCATATAAGCATTTGCTCTAATCATATTTGAAATTAGGCCTGATAAAGACACTTTTGCTGGCCAAAGCACTACTGTACCCTGGCAGCTCGATTCCTGCCCGGGGCATCCCATTCTGTGACTAAAGCAGCCTCTGTTTAAGACCATATAAGCATTTGCTCTAATCATATTTGAAATTAGGCCTGATAAAGACACTTTTGCTGGCCAAAGCACTACTGTACCCTGGCAGCTCGATTCCTGCCCGGGGCATCCCATTCTGTGACTAAAGCAGCCTCTGTTTAAGACCATATAAGCATTTGCTCTAATCATATTTGAAATTAGGCCTGATAAAGACACTTTTGCTGGCCAAAGCACTACTGTACCCTGGCAGCTCGATTCCTGCCCGGGGCATCCCATTCTGTGACTAAAGCAGCCTCTGTTTAAGACCATATAAGCATTTGCTCTAATCATATTTGAAATTAGGCCTGATAAAGACACTTTTGCTGGCCAAAGCACTACTGTACCCTGGCAGCTCGATTCCTGCCCGGGGCATCCCATTCTGTGACTAAAGCAGCCTCTGTTTAAGACCATATAAGCATTTGCTCTAATCATATTTGAAATTAGGCCTGATAAAGACACTTTTGCTGGCCAAAGCACTACTGTACCCTGGCAGCTCGATTCCTGCCCGGGGCATCCCATTCTGTGACTAAAGCAGCCTCTGTTTAAGACCATATAAGCATTTGCTCTAATCATATTTGAAATTAGGCCTGATAAAGACACTTTTGCTGGCCAAAGCACTACTGTACCCTGGCAGCTCGATTCCTGCCCGGGGCATCCCATTCTGTGACTAAAGCAGCCTCTGTTTAAGACCATATAAGCATTTGCTCTAATCATATTTGAAATTAGGCCTGATAAAGACACTTTTGCTGGCCAAAGCACTACTGTACCCTGGCAGCTCGATTCCTGCCCGGGGCATCCCATTCTGTGACTAAAGCAGCCTCTGTTTAAGACCATATAAGCATTTGCTCTAATCATATTTGAAATTAGGCCTGATAAAGACACTTTTGCTGGCCAAAGCACTACTGTACCCTGGCAGCTCGATTCCTGCCCGGGGCATCCCATTCTGTGACTAAAGCAGCCTCTGTTTAAGACCATATAAGCATTTGCTCTAATCATATTTGAAATTAGGCCTGATAAAGACACTTTTGCTGGCCAAAGCACTACTGTACCCTGGCAGCTCGATTCCTGCCCGGGGCATCCCATTCTGTGACTAAAGCAGCCTCTGTTTAAGACCATATAAGCATTTGCTCTAATCATATTTGAAATTAGGCCTGATAAAGACACTTTTGCTGGCCAAAGCACTACTGTACCCTGGCAGCTCGATTCCTGCCCGGGGCATCCCATTCTGTGACTAAAGCAGCCTCTGTTTAAGACCATATAAGCATTTGCTCTAATCATATTTGAAATTAGGCCTGATAAAGACACTTTTGCTGGCCAAAGCACTACTGTACCCTGGCAGCTCGATTCCTGCCCGGGGCATCCCATTCTGTGACTAAAGCAGCCTCTGTTTAAGACCATATAAGCATTTGCTCTAATCATATTTGAAATTAGGCCTGATAAAGACACTTTTGCTGGCCAAAGCACTACTGTACCCTGGCAGCTCGATTCCTGCCCGGGGCATCCCATTCTGTGACTAAAGCAGCCTCTGTTTAAGACCATATAAGCATTTGCTCTAATCATATTTGAAATTAGGCCTGATAAAGACACTTTTGCTGGCCAAAGCACTACTGTACCCTGGCAGCTCGATTCCTGCCCGGGGCATCCCATTCTGTGACTAAAGCAGCCTCTGTTTAAGACCATATAAGCATTTGCTCTAATCATATTTGAAATTAGGCCTGATAAAGACACTTTTGCTGGCCAAAGCACTACTGTACCCTGGCAGCTCGATTCCTGCCCGGGGCATCCCATTCTGTGACTAAAGCAGCCTCTGTTTAAGACCATATAAGCATTTGCTCTAATCATATTTGAAATTAGGCCTGATAAAGACACTTTTGCTGGCCAAAGCACTACTGTACCCTGGCAGCTCGATTCCTGCCCGGGGCATCCCATTCTGTGACTAAAGCAGCCTCTGTTTAAGACCATATAAGCATTTGCTCTAATCATATTTGAAATTAGGCCTGATAAAGACACTTTTGCTGGCCAAAGCACTACTGTACCCTGGCAGCTCGATTCCTGCCCGGGGCATCCCATTCTGTGACTAAAGCAGCCTCTGTTTAAGACCATATAAGCATTTGCTCTAATCATATTTGAAATTAGGCCTGATAAAGACACTTTTGCTGGCCAAAGCACTACTGTACCCTGGCAGCTCGATTCCTGCCCGGGGCATCCCATTCTGTGACTAAAGCAGCCTCTGTTTAAGACCATATAAGCATTTGCTCTAATCATATTTGAAATTAGGCCTGATAAAGACACTTTTGCTGGCCAAAGCACTACTGTACCCTGGCAGCTCGATTCCTGCCCGGGGCATCCCATTCTGTGACTAAAGCAGCCTCTGTTTAAGACCATATAAGCATTTGCTCTAATCATATTTGAAATTAGGCCTGATAAAGACACTTTTGCTGGCCAAAGCACTACTGTACCCTGGCAGCTCGATTCCTGCCCGGGGCATCCCATTCTGTGACTAAAGCAGCCTCTGTTTAAGACCATATAAGCATTTGCTCTAATCATATTTGAAATTAGGCCTGATAAAGACACTTTTGCTGGCCAAAGCACTACTATACCCTGGCAGCTCGATTCCTGCCCGGGGCATCCCATTCTGTGACTAAAGCAGCCTCTGTTTAAGACCATATAAGCATTTGCTCTAATCATATTTGAAATTAGGCCTGATAAAGACACTTTTGCTGGCCAAAGCACTACTGTACCCTGGCAGCTCGATTCCTGCCCGGGGCATCCCATTCTGTGACTAAAGCAGCCTCTGTTTAAGACCATATAAGCATTTGCTCTAATCATATTTGAAATTAGGCCTGATAAAGACACTTTTGCTGGCCAAAGCACTACTGTACCCTGGCAGCTCGATTCCTGCCCGGGGCATCCCATTCTGTGACTAAAGCAGCCTCTGTTTAAGACCATATAAGCATTTGCTCTAATCATATTTGAAATTAGGCCTGATAAAGACACTTTTGCTGGCCAAAGCACTACTGTACCCTGGCAGCTCGATTCCTGCCCGGGGCATCCCATTCTGTGACTAAAGCAGCCTCTGTTTAAGACCATATAAGCATTTGCTCTAATCATATTTGAAATTAGGCCTGATAAAGACACTTTTGCTGGCCAAAGCACTACTGTACCCTGGCAGCTCGATTCCTGCCCGGGGCATCCCATTCTGTGACTAAAGCAGCCTCTGTTTAAGACCATATAAGCATTTGCTCTAATCATATTTGAAATTAGGCCTGATAAAGACACTTTTGCTGGCCAAAGCACTACTGTACCCTGGCAGCTCGATTCCTGCCCGGGGCATCCCATTCTGTGACTAAAGCAGCCTCTGTTTAAGACCATATAAGCATTTGCTCTAATCATATTTGAAATTAGGCCTGATAAAGACACTTTTGCTGGCCAAAGCACTACTGTACCCTGGCAGCTCGATTCCTGCCCGGGGCATCCCATTCTGTGACTAAAGCAGCCTCTGTTTAAGACCATATAAGCATTTGCTCTAATCATATTTGAAATTAGGCCTGATAAAGACACTTTTGCTGGCCAAAGCACTACTGTACCCTGGCAGCTCGATTCCTGCCCGGGGCATCCCATTCTGTGACTAAAGCAGCCTCTGTTTAAGACCATATAAGCATTTGCTCTAATCATATTTGAAATTAGGCCTGATAAAGACACTTTTGCTGGCCAAAGCACTACTGTACCCTGGCAGCTCGATTCCTGCCCGGGGCATCCCATTCTGTGACTAAAGCAGCCTCTGTTTAAGACCATATAAGCATTTGCTCTAATCATATTTGAAATTAGGCCTGATAAAGACACTTTTGCTGGCCAAAGCACTACTGTACCCTGGCAGCTCGATTCCTGCCCGGGGCATCCCATTCTGTGACTAAAGCAGCCTCTGTTTAAGACCATATAAGCATTTGCTCTAATCATATTTGAAATTAGGCCTGATAAAGACACTTTTGCTGGCCAAAGCACTACTGTACCCTGGCAGCTCGATTCCTGCCCGGGGCATCCCATTCTGTGACTAAAGCAGCCTCTGTTTAAGACCATATAAGCATTTGCTCTAATCATATTTGAAATTAGGCCTGATAAAGACACTTTTGCTGGCCAAAGCACTACTGTACCCTGGCAGCTCGATTCCTGCCCGGGGCATCCCATTCTGTGACTAAAGCAGCCTCTGTTTAAGACCATATAAGCATTTGCTCTAATCATATTTGAAATTAGGCCTGATAAAGACACTTTTGCTGGCCAAAGCACTACTGTACCCTGGCAGCTCGATTCCTGCCCGGGGCATCCCATTCTGTGACTAAAGCAGCCTCTGTTTAAGACCATATAAGCATTTGCTCTTATTATATTTATATTATAAGACACTTTTGCTGGGCATAGGCTTACTGCTGCCTGCCAGGTGCACTTCTGTTGAGGCATCCCATTCTGTAACATAGCATACCCCTCTTTATTTACACTAAGCAGCTCTCTTATTTACACTAAGCAGGCCTGTTGGAGGCTGAGTGTTACTGCTCACTTTTGGTGTGCATTATATTCTGTTTCATATAGACCCACCGCTGCCCGGGGTTTTTTTAAATATCACCTACTACCACGCCAGTTAGACTATGTCGGGCAGACAAGTGCCTGGAAGTGAAAAGAGGAGTGGCAGAGGCCAAGATTCCGCAGGAAGAGCTCGCATCAGACTGGGGGCCAGTAGCAGCAGGAGTCACGCTGAGAGACCTAATCTGCCAGTATCTGCTAGCGGTCGGGTCTCCACCAGTAACGCATCTGCCGTGGTAGATTGGTTGACGCGCTCATCAACAACATCATCACAACTTACGTCTGAGACCCCCAGTCTAGGGTCGGTAGGTTCCTCTGACACAACCCTGAGTTGGCATGCCCCGAGAGCAGTCCCTGTCCTCCCATTGCCTCTGGCCTACGCCGTTCCCTCCCCCAGCGACGTATCCTATGCTTTGGGTTCAGCTCCACTCTTTAGTGAGGAGGACCATCAGATAGAGGACAGTCAGCAGCTACTGCCCAGCCAAGAAATGGAGGTGGCTTCTTTAGCTAGGCAGACAAATAGTGATGTGGACAGTGTCGTGGGTGCTGCGAGCGTTCCAGCTCCTGCGCCAGACACTGTTGACGAATCCACGAACATCAGTGACGTACAGCCACAACCCGGTGATGATGATGATGATGACGATGAAGCCGATCGCACTTGGGAGCCGGGTGATGAAGGGGCTTCATCGTCATCATCAGGAGAAGAGGGGTGCAGGTTGCCCCGGAGTCAGCAGCTGAGGCAGCAAAGTGGTAGCAGTCAGCATGGGGGCACAATTCCAAAGGCTGGAGCCGGCCGGGGCCGGGGCCGGGGTAGAGCACCTGCTGTGCGGCAGTCTACCTTATCGGGAGGTAGTGGAGCAGGGGTTCCTGGAGTTGGCAACAGCAGCAGTGAATCAGTGAGGCCAGGGGGTGGGAAAAGTAGCTACTCGGCAGTGTGGCAGTTTTTCCTGAGGCATCCGCAGGAGGGTAACATGGCCACATGCAAGATATGTAGGCAAAAGGTGAAGCGTGGCCAGGGTCCAAATGTTGGCACCACGGCCCTGCGTCAACATATGATGCGTCACCATAAAACGACCTGGGAGAACCGAGGCTCCCAAGGGGTGGTCCAGTCTGCTTCCTCACCAAGTGAGCTCCCAATTTCTGCCAGCCAAGGCTCCAGCACCTCAGCCGAAGGCAGCTGTGCGTCATACCCATCCTCTGTCGCTCCTGCTCCTCCTCCTCCTCCTCCAAGTCATGCATCCCGCCAGCAATCCATCAGCGAAGCCATGTCCAAGAGACAGCAGTATGCGCCCACTCATCCTACGGCGCAGAAGCTGAATGTGCTCCTGTCCAAGTTGCTGGTGCTGCAGTCGCTCCCTTTTCAGGTGGTGGAATCTGCACCTTTCAGAGAACTGATGGCTTGTGCCGAGCCGAGGTGGAGAGTCCCAAGCCGTCATTTCTTTGCCAAGAAGGCAGTACCAGCGCTGCACACTTTTGTTGAACAGAAGGTGGGCCAGTCCTTGAGCCTGTCGGTGTGTAGCAAAATACATGGCAGCGCCGACATCTGGAGCTGTAACTACGGTCAGGGGCAGTACATGTCGTTTACGGCCCACTGGGTGAATGTGGTCCCTTTGCAGCAGCAACTTGGACAGGTCACGCCGCTTCGGCCTCCGCGCTCTCTGCCCATTGGGCCTGTGACACCGTGCGACTCGGCCTCCTCATCCTCCGCCATCTCCTCACCCTCCACTGTAGGCTCAAGTCTCAGTGCCCCTCCAGTCTACCATGTGTGCAGGGCACGGAGGTGTCACGCAGTGCTTCACATGGTTTGTCTTGGCGAACGGAGTCACACAGGGGAGGAACTGCTTAAATGTATTCATCAGGAAATCCAAACATGGCTTACTCCGAGAAAACTTAAAATGGGAATCATGGTTACCGACAATGGGAAGAACATTTTGTCTGCGCTGCGCCAAGGAAGCCTGACCCATGCCCCCTGCATGGCTCACGTCTTCAATCTGGTTGTCAAGCGGTTTCTGAAGTGTTCCCCCCATCTGCAGGACATCCTAACAACTTCACGGAAACTTTGCATGCACTTCAGCCACTCCTACACTGCCAAACACACCCTTCTTGAGCTACAGCGTCAGAATGGTATCCCCCAACATAGTCTGATTTGCGATGTTTCCACCCGTTGGAATTCCACCCTTCACATGTTGGACCAATTATATGAACAGAGAAAAGCCATCACGGATTTCCTGATGATCCAAGCAGATAGGGGGACTCCCCTGTGTAACTTCAATGTCAACCAGTGGCAGCTCATACGTGACACCTGCCGTTTGCTCAGGCCCTTTGAGGAAGCCACTTTATTTGTCAGTCGGCAGGATTACGGGATGAACGACGTGATTCCACTGCTTCATGTACTGCAGCACATGTTGGAAACCATGGCTGGTCAGGGCACTGGAGACATGGCGTTTACATCTTACGGCCACATGAACCCCCTTGGAGCTGAACTGGAGGAGGAGGAGGAGGAAGAGGAGGAGGAGGAGTTGCCCAGCGAAACACAGTTTAGGCTTGGCGAAATGGCTGGTTTATCTAGTCAGCGGACAGGAGAGGAGGAGCAGGAGCAGCCAGAGGAGCTAGAGGTTTTTGAGGAAGGAGAGACAGAGGACCCGGGCACACCGTGGCAGTATGCAGTGGAGATGGAGACAGGTAGTCCATCCGAGTCACTTGCGCAAATGGCACGAAGCATGCTCACGTGCTTGCGTAGTGACCCCAGAATTGTTTCCATCTGTCGGCGGGATGACTTCTGGCTGTCCACCTTATTGGACCCTCGCTTCCGGCACAAAATGGGGGCATTTTTTAAACCCACCGAGAGGGAGGACAAACTCAACTACTACAAAGACATTCTACGTAGGCAGTTGGCCGATGCCTATCTGCGCCATGGTCCATACTCTCGCAGGTCTGACTCGAGGGGACCTCTGCGCTCACCTTCCACTGCCATGGCCGCTGGGGGGGTTGGCAGCAGCAGCAGCAGAAGCTCCATCAGCAGCAGCAGCCTCAGTCTTCAGTCGCTAATGAGTAGCTTTCTACACCCGCATAGTGAGGCTACTCATGAGCAGCAGGAAGACCTGGAGCAGGACCTGAACCAGCAGGTCATGTCATACTTTGACATGACCATGCCAACACACCTTGAGGATCCGCTGGACTTCTGGGCAGCCAAACTTGATTTGTGGCCGCAACTAGCAGAGTTTGCCCTGGAAAAGCTGTCCTGCCCGGCAAGTAGCGTGCCATCTGAGCGGGTGTTTAGTGCGGCGGGGGCCATAGTTACGGCGAGGAGAACTCGTCTGTCAACTAAAAATGTGGAGAGACTCACCTTTGTCAAAATGAATCAGGGATGGATCAGCCAGGATTTCCACCCACCAATGCCTGATGCATGCGACTAGATTCAGCATGGTGCCACGTTTTACACTTTCCAAATGGTGCAAAACATATTTATGTCTTTAGGCCATTTTTTGGGCTCCTGCTGCTGCTACTGTCAACTCCTGCCAACTCCAGGGTGTGATTCATCCAATTTTTGGGCTCCTGAAGCCAACTCCAGTGTATATTTGGGCTCCTGCTGCTGCTGCTGCCAACTTCTGCCAACTCCAGGGTGTGATTCATCCAATTTTTGGGCTCCTGAAGCCAACTCCAGTGTATATTTGGGCTCCTGCTGCTGCTGCTGCCAACTTCTGCCAACTCCAGGGTGTGATTCATCCAATTTTTGGGCTCCTGAAGCCAACTCCAGTGTATATTTGGGCTCCTGCTGCTGCTACTGTCAACTCCTGCCAACTCCAGGGTGTGATTCATCCAATTTTGGGCTCCTGAAGCCAACTCCAGTGTATATTTGGGCTCCTGCTGCTGCTGCTGCCAACTTCTGCCAACTCCAGGGTGTGATTCATCCAATTTTTGGGCTCCTGAAGCCAACTCCAGTGTATATTTGGGCTCCTGCTGCTGCTACTGTCAACTCCTGCCAACTCCAGGGTGTGATTCATCCAATTTTTGGGCTCCTGAAGCCAACTCCAGTGTATATTTGGGCTCCTGCTGCTGCTGCTGCCAACTTCTGCCAACTCCAGGGTGTGATTCATCCAATTTTTGGGCTCCTGAAGCCAACTCCAGTGTATATTTGGGCTCCTGCTGCTGCTGCTGCCAACTTCTGCCAACTCCAGGGTGTGATTCATCCAATTTTTGGGCTCCTGAAGCCAACTCCAGTGTATATTTGGGCTCCTGCTGCTGCTGCTGTCAACTCCTGCCAACTCCAGGGTGTGATTCATCCAATTTTTGGGCTCCTGAAGCCAACTCCAGTGTATATTTGGGCTCCTGCTGCTGCTGCTGCCAACTTCTGCCAACTCCAGGGTGTGATTCATCCAATTTTTGGGCTCCTGAAGCCAACTCCAGTGTATATTTGGGCTCCTGCTGCTGCTGCTGTCAACTCCTGCCAACTCCAGGGTGTGATTCATCCAATTTTTGGGCTCCTGAAGCCAACTCCAGTGTATATTTGGGCTCCTGCTGCTGCTGCTGCCAACTTCTGCCAACTCCAGGGTGTGATTCATCCAATTTTTGGGCTCCTGAAGCCAACTCCAGTGTATATTTGGGCTCCTGCTGCTGCTGCTGTCAACTCCTGCCAACTCCAGGGTGTGATTCATCCAATTTTTGGGCTCCTGAAGCCAACTCCAGTGTATATTTGGGCTCCTGCTGCTGCTGCTGTCAACTCCTGCCAACTCCAGGGTGTGATTCATCCAATTTTTGGGCTCCTGAAGCCAACTCCAGTGTATATTTGGGCTCCTGCTGCTGCTGCTGCCAACTTCTGCCAACTCCAGGGTGTGATTCATCCAATTTTTGGGCTCCTGAAGCCAACTCCAGTGTATATTTGGGCTCCTGCTGCTGCTGCTGCCAACTTCTGCCAACTCCAGGGTGTGATTCATCCAATTTTTGGGCTCCTGAAGCCAACTCCAGTGTATATTTGGGCTCCTGCTGCTGCTGCTGCCAACTCCTGCCAACTCCAGGGTGTGATTCATCCAATTTTTGGGCTCCTGAAGCCAACTCCAGTGTATATTTGGGCTCCTGCTGCTGCTGCTGTCAACTCCTGCCAACTCCAGGGTGTGATTCATCCAATTTTTGGGCTCCTGAAGCCAACTCCAGTGTATATTTGGGCTCCTGCTGCTGCTGCTGCCAACTTCTGCCAACTCCAGGGTGTGATTCATCCAATTTTTGGGCTCCTGAAGCCAACTCCAGTGTATATTTGGGCTCCTGCTGCTGCTGCTGCCAACTTCTGCCAACTCCAGGGTGTGATTCATCCAATTTTTGGGCTCCTGAAGCCAACTCCAGTGTATATTTGGGCTCCTGCTGCTGCTGCTGCCAACTCCTGCCAACTCCAGGGTGTGATTCATCCAATTTTTGGGCTCCTGAAGCCAACTCCAGTGTATATTTGGGCTCCTGCTGCTGCTGCTGCCAACTTCTGCCAACTCCAGGGTGTGATTCATCCAATTTTTGGGCTCCTGAAGCCAACTCCAGTGTATATTTGGGCTCCTGCTGCTGCTGCTGCCAACTTCTGCCAACTCCAGGGTGTGATTCATCCAATTTTTGGGCTCCTGAAGCCAACTCCAGTGTATATTTGGGCTCCTGCTGCTGCTGCTGCCAACTTCTGCCAACTCCAGGGTGTGATTCATCCAATTTTTGGGCTCCTGAAGCCAACTCCAGTGTATATTTGGGCTCCTGCTGCTGCTGCTGCCAACTCCTGCCAACTCCAGGGTGTGATTCATCCAATTTTTGGGCTCCTGAAGCCAACTCCAGTGTATATTTGGGCTCCTGCTGCTGCTGCTGCCAACTTCTGCCAACTCCAGGGTGTGATTCATCCAATTTTTGGGCTCCTGAAGCCAACTCCAGTGTATATTTGGGCTCCTGCTGCTGCTGCTGTCAACTCCTGCCAACTCCAGGGTGTGATTCATCCAATTTTTGGGCTCCTGAAGCCAACTCCAGTGTATATTTGGGCTCCTGCTGCTGCTGCTGCCAACTTCTGCCAACTCCAGGGTGTGATTCATCCAATTTTTGGGCTCCTGAAGCCAACTCCAGTGTATATTTGGGCTCCTGCTGCTGCTGCTGTCAACTCCTGCCAACTCCAGGGTGTGATTCATCCAATTTTTGGGCTCCTGAAGCCAACTCCAGTGTATATTTGGGCTCCTGCTGCTGCTGCTGTCAACTCCTGCCAACTCCAGGGTGTGATTCATCCAATTTTTGGGCTCCTGAAGCCAACTCCAGTGTATATTTGGGCTCCTGCTGCTGCTGCTGCCAACTTCTGCCAACTCCAGGGTGTGATTCATCCAATTTTTGGGCTCCTGAAGCCAACTCCAGTGTATATTTGGGCTCCTGCTGCTGCTACTGTCAACTCCTGCCAACTCCAGGGTGTGATTCATCCAATTTTTGGCTCCTGAAGCCAACTCCAGTGTATATTTGGGCTCCTGCTGCTGCTGCTGCCAACTTCTGCCAACTCCAGGGTGTGATTCATCCAATTTTTGGGCTCCTGAAGCCAACTCCAGTGTATATTTGGGCTCCTGCTGCTGCTGCTGTCAACTCCTGCCAACTCCAGGGTGTGATTCATCCAATTTTTGGGCTCCTGAAGCCAACTCCAGTGTATATTTGGGCTCCTGCTGCTGCTGCTGCCAACTTCTGCCAACTCCAGGGTGTGATTCATCCAATTTTTGGGCTCCTGAAGCCAACTCCAGTGTATATTTGGGCTCCTGCTGCTGCTGCTGCCAACTTCTGCCAACTCCAGGGTGTGATTCATCCAATTTTTGGGCTCCTGAAGCCAACTCCAGTGTATATTTGGGCTCCTGCTGCTGCTGCTGTCAACTCCTGCCAACTCCAGGGTGTGATTCATCCAATTTTTGGGCTCCTGAAGCCAACTCCAGTGTATATTTGGGCTCCTGCTGCTGCTGCTGTCAACTCCTGCCAACTCCAGGGTGTGATTCATCCAATTTTTGGGCTCCTGAAGCCAACTCCAGTGTATATTTGGGCTCCTGCTGCTGCTGCTGTCAACTCCTGCCAACTCCAGGGTGTGATTCATCCAATTTTTGGGCTCCTGAAGCCAACTCCAGTGTATATTTGGGCTCCTGCTGCTGCTGCTGCCAACTTCTGCCAACTCCAGGGTGTGATTCATCCAATTTTTGGGCTCCTGAAGCCAACTCCAGTGTATATTTGGGCTCCTGCTGCTGCTGCTGCCAACTTCTGCCAACTCCAGGGTGTGATTCATCCAATTTTTGGGCTCCTGAAGCCAACTCCAGTGTATATTTGGGCTCCTGCTGCTGCTGCTGTCAACTCCTGCCAACTCCAGGGTGTGATTCATCCAATTTTTGGGCTCCTGAAGCCAACTCCAGTGTATATTTGGGCTCCTGCTGCTGCTGCTGCCAACTTCTGCCAACTCCAGGGTGTGATTCATCCAATTTTTGGGCTCCTGAAGCCAACTCCAGTGTATATTTGGGCTCCTGCTGCTGCTGCTGTCAACTCCTGCCAACTCCAGGGTGTGATTCATCCAATTTTTGGGCTCCTGAAGCCAACTCCAGTGTATATTTGGGCTCCTGCTGCTGCTGCTGCCAACTTCTGCCAACTCCAGGGTGTGATTCATCCAATTTTTGGGCTCCTGAAGCCAACTCCAGTGTATATTTGGGCTCCTGCTGCTGCTGCTGTCAACTCCTGCCAACTCCAGGGTGTGATTCATCCAATTTTTGGGCTCCTGAAGCCAACTCCAGTGTATATTTGGGCTCCTGCTGCTACTGCTGCCAACTTCTGCCAACTCCAGGGTGTGATTCATCCAATTTTTGGGCTCCTGAAGCCAACTCCAGTGTATATTTGGGCTCCTGCTGCTGCTGCTGTCAACTCCTGCCAACTCCAGGGTGTGATTCATCCAATTTTTGGGCTCCTGAAGCCAACTCCAGTGTATATTTGGGCTCCTGCTGCTGCTGCTGTCAACTCCTGCCAACTCCAGGGTGTGATTCATCCAATTTTTGGGCTCCTGAAGCCAACTCCAGTGTATATTTGGGCTCCTGCTGCTGCTGCTGCCAACTTCTGCCAACTCCAGGGTGTGATTCATCCAATTTTTGGGCTCCTGAAGCCAACTCCAGTGTATATTTGGGCTCCTGCTGCTGCTGCTGCCAACTTCTGCCAACTCCAGGGTGTGATTCATCCAATTTTTGGGCTCCTGAAGCCAACTCCAGTGTATATTTGGGCTCCTGCTGCTGCTGCTGCCAACTCCTGCCAACTCCAGGGTGTGATTCATCCAATTTTTTGGGCTCCTGAAGCCAACTCCAGTGTATATTTGGGCTCCTGCTGCTGCTGCTGCCAACTTCTGCCAACTCCAGGGTGTGATTCATCCAATTTTTGGGCTCCTGAAGCCAACTCCAGTGTATATTTGGGCTCCTGCTGCTGCTGCTGCCAACTTCTGCCAACTCCAGGGTGTGATTCATCCAATTTTTGGGCTCCTGAAGCCAACTCCAGTGTATATTTGGGCTCCTGCTGCTGCTGCTGTCAACTCCTGCCAACTCCAGGGTGTGATTCATCCAATTTTTGGGCTCCTGAAGCCAACTCCAGTGTATATTTGGGCTCCTGCTGCTGCTGCTGCCAACTTCTGCCAACTCCAGGGTGTGATTCATCCAATTTTTGGGCTCCTGAAGCCAACTCCAGTGTATATTTGGGCTCCTGCTGCTGCTGCTGTCAACTCCTGCCAACTCCAGGGTGTGATTCATCCAATTTTTGGGCTCCTGAAGCCAACTCCAGTGTATATTTGGGCTCCTGCTGCTGCTGCTGCCAACTTCTGCCAACTCCAGGGTGTGATTCATCCAATTTTTGGGCTCCTGAAGCCAACTCCAGTGTATATTTGGGCTCCTGCTGCTGCTGCTGTCAACTCCTGCCAACTCCAGGGTGTGATTCATCCAATTTTTGGGCTCCTGAAGCCAACTCCAGTGTATATTTGGGCTCCTGCTGCTGCTGCTGTCAACTCCTGCCAACTCCAGGGTGTGATTCATCCAATTTTTGGGCTCCTGAAGCCAACTCCAGTGTATATTTGGGCTCCTGCTGCTGCTGCTGCCAACTTCTGCCAACTCCAGGGTGTGATTCATCCAATTTTTGGGCTCCTGAAGCCAACTCCAGTGTATATTTGGGCTCCTGCTGCTGCTGCTGCCAACTTCTGCCAACTCCAGGGTGTGAGTCATCCAATTTTTGGGCTCCTGAAGCCAACTCCAGTGTATATTTGGGCTCCTGCTGCTGCTGCTGCCAACTCCTGCCAACTCCAGGGTGTGATTCATCCAATTTTGGGCTCCTGAAGCCAACTCCAGTGTATATTTGGGGCTCCTGCTGCTGCTGCTGCCAACTTCTGCCAACTCCAGGGTGTGATTCATCCAATTTTTGGGCTCCTGAAGCCAACTCCAGTGTATATTTGGGCTCCTGCTGCTGCTGCTGTCAACTCCTGCCAACTCCAGGGTGTGATTCATCCAATTTTTGGGCTCCTGAAGCCAACTCCAGTGTATATTTGGGCTCCTGCTGCTGCTGCTGCCAACTTCTGCCAACTCCAGGGTGTGATTCATCCAATTTTTGGGCTCCTGAAGCCAACTCCAGTGTATATTTGGGCTCCTGCTGCTGCTGCTGTCAACTTCCTGCCAACTCCAGGGTGTGATTCATCCAATTTTTGGGCTCCTGAAGCCAACTCCAGTGTATATTTGGGCTCCTGCTGCTGCTGCTGTCAACTCCTGCCAACTCCAGGGTGTGATTCATCCAATTTTTGGGCTCCTGAAGCCAACTCCAGTGTATATTTGGGCTCCTGCTGCTGCTGCTGCCAACTTCTGCCAACTCCAGGGTGTGATTCATCCAATTTTTGGGCTCCTGAAGCCAACTCCAGTGTATATTTGGGCTCCTGCTGCTGCTGCTGTCAACTCCTGCCAACTCCAGGGTGTGATTCATCCAATTTTTGGGCTCCTGAAGCCAACTCCAGTGTATATTTGGGCTCCTGCTGCTGCTGCTGTCAACTCCTGCCAACTCCAGGGTGTGATTCATCCAATTTTTGGGCTCCTGAAGCCAACTCCAGTGTATATTTGGGCTCCTGCTGCTGCTGCTGCCAACTCTGCCAACTCCAGGGTGTGATTCATCCAATTTTTGGGCTCCTGAAGGCCAACTCCAGTGTATATTTGGGCTCCTGCTAGCTGCTGCTGTCAACTCCTGCCAACTCCAGGGTGTGATTCATCCAATTTTTGGGCTCCTGAAGCCAACTCCAGTGTATATTTGGGCTCCTGCTGCTGCTGCTGCCAACTTCTGCCAACTCCAGGGTGTGATTCATCCAATTTTTGGGCTCCTGAAGCCAACTCCAGTGTATATTTGGGCTCCTGCTGCTGCTGCTGTCAACTCCTGCCAACTCCAGGGTGTGATTCATCCAATATTTTGGGCTCCTGAAGCCAACTCCAGTGTATATTTTGGGGCTCCTGCTGCTGCTGCTGTCAACTTCCTGCCAACTCCAGGGTGTGATTCATCCAATTTTTGGGCTCCTGAAGCCAACTCCAGTGTATATTTGGGCTCCTGCTGCTGCTGCTGCCAACTTCTGCCAACTCCAGGGTGTGATTCATCCAATTTTTGGGCTCCTGAAGCCAACTCACAGTGTATATTTTGGGCTCCTGCTGCTGCTGCTTGTCAACTCCTGCCACTCCAGGGTGTGATTCATCCAATTTTTTGGGCTCCTGAAGCCAACTCCAGTGTATATTTTGGGCTCCTGCTGCTGCTGCTGTCAACTCCTGCCAACTCCAGGGTGTGATTCATCCAATTTTTGGGCTCCTGAAGCCAACTCCAGTGTATAGTTTGGGCTCCTGCTGCTGCTCGCTGTCAACTCCTGCCAACTCCAGGGTGTGAGTTCATCCAATTTTTGGGGCTCCTGAAGCCAACTCCAGTGTAT